>VDFB02034790.1:0-45588 GCA_007258455.2 Sequoia sempervirens
TCATATTCCTTGATCTCATCATCACTTGTCAGACCATTACTAAGCATAGTATATCCTTTTTCAATTGATTGTTAGACATCAAAACCAAGAGAGACCAAAAAGGATTCCATCCTAGCTTTACACTAAGTATAATTTGTTCCATAGAACATAGAAGCTTTAACACTTTTCATGTGTACCATCTGAATCTACCTCAAGTGGATGAGATTTTCCAAGGAACAAAAACTTTGGTACCAATTGTTAGATGCATAGGACCACTAAGATGGGGGTGAATCAATTGTACATTAAAATATTAAATCCCTCATTAACTTTCAAACCCTTATCAAGCATTTAAACCCTCATTATGCATTAACAGAAAGTAAACATATGAAAAAAAAATTCAAACACCACCATACACAATAGAACACCAGATTTATGTGGAAAAACCTAAGTAGGGAAAAACCACAGTGAAGATTAGCTCATATATATGAATAGAAACATCGAATACAATAGGCTCACTATTGGAGGGCTCACTACCTAGAAAAGAAGAAAGGATCACTGCCAAGGGCTCATTTCCCAAAGGACTCGTTGTCTAGAAGAAAGAAGAAAAATATTACAGACAGATTCACTATCTTAGAGCAATAAGAAAGATCTGCCACTGTAACTTTATGTCATCCACAACCTTTGGCTCACTACCTCTAGCAACTTCAAGCTCATTGAAAAATGTAGACACCTTCTACTCACTACATCCGGAGTCATATGCATTAAGATCACACCCAAATCACCACACTTTATCACTTTTTTAGCACACACTTGTCACCAACAATTCACCTTGTATTTATACCATCTGCAACCTAAAAAAACTTAATTAGGTTAGTCTTAATGAAATTTATGCACCTCAAATGTGTAACACCAAATAGGTCACCACCAAACACTTCTATGGTGAAAATAAGTGAAGGAAAACCACACCAAGGGTTAAATAGGACATAAATCTAAACTGACACACATTTCCATGCTTCCACAAACAAAAAACAACTTCCATAATTAATGTTAGCACACCAAGTCATACAAACTTTCACTAGCACTAACAAGTGACCACATACACACCTCACCAGGTCTAGAAACACCACGTGGACCATGTATCAACACTTCACAACATTCCAAAATATTCCACATCATCAAAATATCCAACACCAATCTTGCAACCACTTGAAACTAAATAACACATTCATTCTGTGCAACCAACCACATTGCCACAGAACACAACTTATGTATCCAAATTTGTGGAATAGTTGAACCCCAAAAACTTCAAGGGAAGTTACAGAAAATATGAGCATGTTCCCAAATCTACATCCTATGCAAGATCCTAAACATAAGCAAGAGCAGCCTTCTCTAAAACTTACACATCCTCATGGAACCCAACAATACCTTTATAATCAGCCTTCTTGTCCTAGCACCATTCGCCTTTTCAAAGATGGTCCCATTGTCTACCAAGATAGTTGGTTTAGTGAAGAAGAAGAGGAGGTGTTTGGGGAAGAACAAGAAGAATATTTTGTTTTTCACACCCTTGAACATGAAGTAAAAAATGAAAATCAATTTTTTTGCTAAGGGATGATGAGTATGGTCAGTTGGGATAGAAAAATGAAAAGTGAGAAGGAGATGGTGAAGAAGAAATTTCTACATGATTGTTTGATGAGCTGCCTTCTTTTGTTGAGCAAGATGAAGACATGCACATGTTGACATCAACATCAACTTTGGGTCAACTTGAGGATATAAACAGTCTTGATAGGGTGCTAATATACCAAGAGAAAAATGAGGACAACACTTTTTTGAAGAGTGTGAATGTTGACATACATGAGGAGAACAAGTTGGAAGTTGATTCAAAGATTTTTTCTAGCATTACTTTTGTTCAAATCTTGATTCCAAGATAATGCTTCCTAAATTAGAAAGTTATGAGCAGTGCAAAATAGAGGAGGAAGCAGTTATGTTTTCATTTGAACAACATGAACCAAATTGTTCCAATCTACATGATGTTAAAGAGGAAATCTAGGGAAAAGGAGCTAGCAATGAGAGTTTAAAGTTTGTTTGTTCAAGAGGGTGTCCTATCAGACATTTATCCAGAATGGAGGCCAACAAAGAATCAAAATTCTTGCTTGCACCCAAGTATGTAGTTGTAATTGAAGAAGAATGTGTTCAGCTCACTTATCCACTTTAGAACAACAGTATGTGTGGCCAATATGAAGAGGTAAGTGGATATGTTTTCATTCTTCAAGATTCCTTGCAGTAGTTGGTTAAACATTTGGCATTATTCCACCTTCTCTTGGCTGCTCATAAACACGTAAAGAGTTGCAAGCTCGTGAGAAAGGGAAAAAATCCATAAATCCTTAAAAAATGAAAAATAAGTATACCAATATAGGCCTCATTGAAGGGAGTGTAAAATTGGACTAGTTCTTTTGTGTTTAAAGTCTATTTTTACTAGATTAGTAGCGTGATCAAAAGAAAGGATCCCTTTTTTATAGAAATTTCAATAGAAGGAAACATCAAAAATTCATGGAATCTTCAATCAAGTTTCTATTGGTATCAAGGAGTATTTTGGGATTGAAAGAAAATTTATTGAACAAGTTAGAGTTATCATGCATAAATATTCCAACAGAAGTTGGCTTTCAAAGGTATAATTTCTCATTTTCTATGCTTCTTCATCAATAAAATAGTACCATGCTTGAGGAGGTTGTGTGATGATCCCATGTGGAGATATGACTTTGGTTGAGTCTTCATTAAAGATATTTTTATGAGCATTGAGATATAGTACCTTGGAATGAACTCTTTCAACTGTCAACCTAAATTATGGGAAATACAGGAACATTAAGTAGATTGAAGTCATTTTTTGGAGTTCTCAGAAGTCCAACCCAAGTTCAAAGGTTGGGGGATAGTATGGTAGAAGGCAAGACCATATAATATTAAAAGGACAATCATATTTCAAGAAGATAAAAGTATGGGCAGTGAGCATGTATAAAATGATAAGGTTTCATGAAAAGACAGTTACACCTATGGTCCAAACAAATCAGGGTTATTGAGAATATAGTTAGGCTTTAAGAGTTGAGATTGGGACAACGCATTCATTATAAAAAAAAGTGAAGAGGTTGAACTAACGTTGACATTTGTGCCATGGTAAGTAATGAGTTATTAAAGAAGATAGTCATAAGACCATCAAGAAGGGTGTGATAAAGATAATATCATAATGGTAAAGGTGTGAAAGACAATGTCTCATATCACAATTTCAAGGATTGGAGTGTAGGAGGATAAAATAGGGATGATTCATGAAGGTTTGAGTGCACTTAGGATGTGACAATGGAAGCTCAGAGAAAACAATGGCTAGTGATCTTCATAGTATATGTTGAGATATTCAACATTCATAGAATGAATGATAGTTTAATGAAAGAAATTTTAGTGGGGATATAATATGAAATAGTGTACTAAGTGGCAGCTTAACTTGGCCAATCTTTTCAATCATAAATATATGAACTTTCATTTATATAAAAGAAGATTAAAGGAGATAGTCATTATGACAATCAACATATATTATAAAGAGGACAGCCCCCATTATATGACAATCCAAGAAGAGAGGAGGCTTCAAATAATTTTGAGGTATTCTAACTATGTGAACCTAAGACATTCAAGAGGAAAGGTATCTTATAGACCTAAATGATAGTGATAAAGCCCTTCAAGGGGCATAGTGAAAAATGGCAAGTAGAAATTATCCATTAATGACAGTACTACAAGGATTTCATATGGGCATTAGTCACCAAGGCAATAGTCACCTTATTTATGAATGGAGAACAATCCTCTATGGTGTTGATAGGCATAATGCAGTGAGAAGTCAAGAATAATAAGGTGATGAAAATCTATGCATGGACAAAACATAGTCATGCCATACTTAAGAAGGATACTCATAATACAAACTAATGAAAAGGAAGCATGACAATGGCAACACCTTAAGGAACAAGGGCATCCAAAGTTTCCAGACTAGGGTGAGTGATCCCGCAATAGTGGTTTACAATTCTAGTGAGGAAGAAAAATTGCAAAAATGCTCCTATGAAAAAAAAAATTGCTTTTTATGGGTTTGCATGAACTGGGGTGTTTGAATGGACTCAAAAGGGGTTTGAATGGACCCTAATTCGATCAAACCCTATTAAATTATGGGACCCACTTTTTGGCATTTTTTTATAATGAAGACAATGGAAAAATCAATAAAATGGGGGGTTTGCTCAAACCTAGGTCCATTTGAACCTTTTTTCCCTTCTCCCCCTCTTGCATCAAATTTTTGAAAAAAATTCCCTTTGAAGCTTGGGTTGAGGATGAAAGTGGAGGAGAATTCATAGACCCAACTAGATGATGGTAGTCCTCGGAACGAGCTATCCATCGAATATAATTTGAATATGTTTTGGTTTTATTATGTATTTTATTTTTTAGCTTGATTAAACATAGGTTTTTCACCAAAAATCAAGCTCTCTATTCTACACATGTGGAAAAATAGCAGATTATCAAAAAAAAATTGAAAAATATAAATGCACTAGCTATTGATGTCCTTGATCCAACAAAAAAAATTTGAAATTTGAGACATACAAAAAAATTTATGCTTTAGCCAGTGAATCGTGTCTAAATTGTAAAAGGTTTGACTTTGAAACTTAATTAAGAAAAAAATATTCAATGAAATGCTATGAAACCAATTCCATGCACTAGATATCGTAGTTACAAATCTAAATTCGAAAAATTATAATTTTATCCTTCATAGAAAAAATTTGTGTTAACTAGTGACGTCACTCTTTAAAAATGGTGTTTACTATTAAAACTAGTTTTCGGAGGAGATGGAAAAAGAAGTGCAATCTAATTCAAAAAAAAATGAAAAAAAAGCATTTAGAATCTATACAAAAAATGTCACAAATCACTAGTTTGTATCATCTTCAAATTCCTCACGGTTTAGCCGCTATAGGTGCTTGAAAGTGAAGATTTAGTTAAAAAAAATTAGTTCAATGTTTAGTTTGGCCAAAAATTGTAAACCAGTATTGTGGGATCACACGGGCATGACATTTTTGCAAACCTATGAGGAAGGAAAGTGTTGTAAGTTTGATTGTAAAGGATTCATGAATTGTTCAAAGGTCAAATGATGTCACTCCAATCAGAGGAAAACAACCTTGGCAATAATCTAATGAAAGTCCTATGACTATTAATACATTCCATACAATCATTGTTTTTGGTGTGAGGTTTATAGAATATAAATTATTTTCTTAGAGTTTGATGAAAATGATGTATGAGCTTGTGAAGTCAAGACAATAAAAGAAAAGTTTCAAAGACAATGTTCTTAATAAGGAAATTTAGGACTGTGTGATTGATGACAGTCACCATGGGCACTAAAAGTATAAGGTTAAGATAGTTATATAGCTTGAGGATTGTGCAAACATTGACAATGATCCAAAGATTAAAAAGGGGCAGCCAGAAGAATGTATGACATTCTATACCTTTTGGAATGTGTGAAGATAATGGTGACAGTGAGCATATAGAGGGGAAAGGACCTAATTTATATAGATTAAATTTTCATCATATGACAATCAATAGTAATGAAATGGATGTGTACAGTTTGGAATAGCAGTCCATGATATTGTTGGTATCAAGAATACATGATAATGCCAATGTATTGGATGAAATGATGTAGAAAATGATGGATTTTTCCATTCATAGAATAGAGCAAATGACATGACAATGTTGTAAGGAAAATGATAATGCCATAAGTTGGTTATAGTGCATATTATAAATTCTACTAGAGATAGAATATATGTTGGTATGAACATCATGGTAGAGTATCAATCAAGCAGCAATAACTCCACTTGTTTGTCATTAAGTGAAAAACTACATGAATTTGCTTCAAGGGGCAGTCTACATGAAGTAACAGTTAATTGGAGCTCACATCAGAGACCTAAGAAATGTTGGAACACAATGATCTACTGAGAGGGGGTGAATCAATAGATACCAAATTTTGGCTCTCAAAAACCCTTATGCAAATTACTTCCTTTACTAATTAATGAGTAGGTACTAATGTGAGGAGACATAAATATGCATGCACACAAAATCATCACATAACACCATGTATACATGGAAAACCTGATATGGGAAAAACCATGGTGACCAAGTTGCTTGAGTCTACTACTCAAATCCAACGTCACAAATGAAATCTATGTTACAATGTTTTAGGGAGTTGCAACCCAAGGATGCTTCAACACCCTGATTTAGGAGCTACAACTCCAAGGAAGTAACAACTCCCTAATTTAGAAGCTACAACTTTAAGGATGCTAGAACACCCTATTTTAGGAGCTACAACTCTAAGGATGCAACACCTTAAACTAAGCTACAACCCAGTACACCGAGGCTACAACCTCTATGAAAAAAATTTCAAATATGCATAGACTTAGTTCTGCCTAACCTATAATGCATCTTTACATTCAGTACATTTTTGCACTTTCTGAAACTCACTCTGTTGTTGAAGCTACACACTCAGCAACACATCCTTTCTTTGTACTCTCCTCTACACATAGAACAATCACTATTATATCTTGGTGCACTACACCTCTTTCCCTTTTTGCAGTTTCTCACACATTTGCACTCTTCTGAATGTAATCCTAGAAAATGTTTTGTATTATAGTCTATAACTTCTTTACATGTGCATTCTCTATCTACCCTACTACTCTCACTTTCTTGTAGACACACAACACTCTACCTATCTATGTAGCATGCTCAAAAAGATGTAACTCTATTCAGTTCTACATACAATTGCAGGTTGTTCTCTCTCTTCACTTACTACAAACTACTAACTTTGACAATATTTGATTGTCTTCATTTTCCATCGACCTGTTATCTCTGCCTCGAGATTCTCTCAACCGTCCAAATCATCTCCAGCTTATTGTTAGGGTTTTCTTCATATGCTAACTTCACCAACAAGCTTCATCTACCTCGAGCCACACAACATCAATTCAAATATAGAGAATTTTCCCAAATTAGTTCTTTGTCAAATCCTAGAATCAATTATGCATTTAATGCTCTCCTCTAATCCTTCGATCTGATTTTATCTTGATCATATCTTTGATCTGTATCATTTCCTTCAAGATAATATCTTCATTTTCTTTGGTTGGTTGTGGAGCTAGACCAATTAATTCATGCTCCTATGTCAATTACTAGTCCAAACCCTTGTTCACACTATCGTAGTTGTTTCAAATCTTTTTTTTGAATTTTGGTTGTCATTCTTCTCCTTTCGCACCATGATCCTACAATCCTCTATCCACTATCATGCCTTTAAATCCTAACCATCAGATAAGTGGTTGCTTAAATCACCATCATCGATCTTGGGGGTATTCATCATGTTGCTCTGTTGAAGGGATACATACCACTTTCTCACTAATGTCCACCATTCTCTCTAATCCACACAACTCACAACAAGGAAGTGAGTTGTCCATCAATCTTGTCAACACCTTTAAATCACAACCGTTAGATTAGCATTCTTTAGATTTGCATTGTCGATTTTGTCCATCCATTGACAATCGCCCTATGACTATCGTGCATCGTTACATCAAAGAGACTTTCTAACTTCTCTATCTGATAGACTGATCTCACTTTGACATCTGCATGGGTTCACATGTCATCTATCCTCCATGTCACTACTAAGTAATTTGCAACAATGATGTGAATTACATATTGAGCAATTTCTCTTCATCATCTTTCGATCTTTGTCACATTCCACCATCGTCATCATCCTATCGATATTGATTCCTACTTAGCTTATCGCTTCATCGAAGGGACATCTTTCAAACTCCCACCGATAAATCAAATTCACACTGATGAGATAGCCATCGGGTTATCGATGAGACATCTACTCCACTCCCACCGATATAAGACTGTCACACCGATGAATCTTAACTTGTTTATCACTCTATCAAGGAGACATTTGAACAAGTCCCACCAATGACCTTCAGTCACACCGATGAAGAATCCTTTCACCAGCATCATCTGATCTATCTTGTGCAATTTGCACCATTCCCCACTGACCTTGCGGGTCTTGCTTGGGCCCACCAACATCTCAACAGGGCTAGCAGGCTACTGTCATGTGTACACCTTTAACGCCACCACCCACCATAGTAATCATCCTGTCAGTTCCTACCACGTGTTGTCTTTTCATTCACTTTGTGACTGCATGTCATCATTACCCTGTCAAGTCCCATAGCCGGCATCACACTCTTATCGCCCTATCATTGCTCCATAATCCACAACAAGGATGTAGATTACGATTCACCCAATCTTTTCATGCCATGTGTCTACTTCGTCATCATCTGTCATCTCATACCTGAATTGGGTCCCACCAAGATACATTGCGGGCATCGCCAAATCTTTCTTGTTCAATCTCTATTGTTCATCAAACAAGATTGCAATGTCACTACAAACTTGAACTTCAGAACCTCTTGTCGAAGGTTATGAAATTATAAAAACCCATGACTCACCGATAAAACTCTCCTTACTCCTTATCGCTCCATCAAGGAGACTTCTCCCAAACTCTTTCCCATCCACTAGTGTCCTACTGATGACATGGTCATTGGGCTGTTGGAGAGACTTTGATGCAAGTCCCACTGATAAGCACTTGTCACGCCAATAAAGTGACCATTCTGCCATCGGAGAGACTTTGATGCAAGTCCCATTGACAAGTACTCATCACGCCAATGAAAACTTAATTTTCTTTCTACATTGCCACATCAAAGAGACATCTCCCATTCTCTCGTTGATCACGCACTGTCACGCCAATCTGAAGGGGATGTATAACATCAAAGTGCTAAGCAAAGGGGTTGGTCACCCTCACGGATGTAAAGACATAAGTTGCACCTAATGCAACTGAAAACCACCGATACCAGCTCAACATCAAAATAGAAATCTATTTTGAACACCATGACTGCAAGTATCCTTAGGGTTTAACTGATAAACCCTAACACCCAAGAGCATAAATAAAACATTTTTTGGGCGCATCCATTAGTTTCTCAACTTGCACAGTACCTTTCTAGAAAGTTCTCAAGAAACTCATATCGAATATGCCACCTAATTTTCCATCAAATACCTAGAAGCAACTGTTGCAAAGAGATGACACATTTTGTCAAGTATGCAACATATTGAGTAACTTGCTCTTCTGCACCAACAACCAAACCACATACTTCCAAACCCAAATTCACTGCTCTTGCATTCATCCTCTGAGCTTCATAGCATTTAGGCACACCATTGATCTATCATCATGCCAACAACTTCACTTGCATGAGCAACTCCATTTCATCTCATGTCATCATGTCAACAATCTCCCTTGCATGATTTAACTCATCACCTTTTTGATACCTTCATGACATCAATAACAACATTATGTGCTTCTACACAGGATCAACACACTTCTCCTTTGATCCATTTTTGACATCAATGACAACATATTCCAACAAGAAATATAATAATTTTAAGCAAGAAGGTATGGTGACAACCCTTATGACATTATGAAAATGCTACATGAGTCGAATAGAGTGTCAAATGAACCAGAGTGGTAAAATATGGGATAAATCAAGAGGAGTCACCATTAACATTAAATGACAATCTATTGACATGAAGATACATTGAAATCCATCAAAGAAGTCAAGTTCTATGCTGGAAAAGTGGTTGAGGAAGTTACAAACATGTTCAATTTGTATGCCAGTGGATATTTTAAGGCATTGAAGGGGATGTTGAATGCTTAGGTGACGCATGTCAGTAAAAAACACTTGTACAAGTAGCTCCTATCATCATTCAAATGGAAATAAAAGATAGTTTGCTTAGTGAACAAGCTTATAGGAGTCTTTCTAGCAACAAACAATACATAAAGCAATTGTAAGGGGTCAAACTTGTTAATCCCAATGCCATATAGGAGTTTTTTCAGGAATGTGATAAGGAAGGGAGTTTCTAGGCGGCCAAATGAAATAAAATTTACTAATTCAAAGCATGAAGTGTCATGAAGACTCTTAATGTTAGGTCCTTTTTTATCTCAAAGTGAAAAGGAGAAATAGTATGCTTAGGTCCATTTTTCATCAGTTCTTACACTTTTTGGAAAAGTATTGTAAACTTGTAAAATTTTGTTTCTAACCTTTTTGTGCATTGTAACTTAGAAAATTAGTTTTCTTGCTCATTTTTGAGTTGTGTATTGTAACTTATTGAGGTTTTTTCCACCAATGAATAAGCATTGTAACTATTTTCAAACCTATATGTTGTTCATAAGCAATTTTTATCAATAATACAAGTTATTTTTTACCTTCTCAAAGTTGTTTCATTGTGCAAGCTTCAAAATGGTTGATGAAATCTTGTGGTGAGGTCTTTTCCCCTTGATTTTTGTCATGTTTTCATTGCCTTTATACAACAAATATGTACTTTTGCAGGACATTGATTGTGTTTAACTAGCTAAAGGTAAAGTTTAATTTGTGTGAAAGTTTCCAGCTCCTTCTAAATGTTGTCCTAGATATCAAATCTAGTCATGAAATACTTATGCAAGAGACATGTGAAATTTTAAGTTGTGTATGTTGTAGTTTGAGTTGTTGATCATATTGTGTTATTTTAAACAAGTGCACGTCAAAATTCATTTGGTGCATCATCTTAGAATCTTAGGTTTTCATTTTCATGTCAATTCCTATCTCTTTCATTATGCAAAAAGAAATAGGTAGTTTAGTTTAGGTGATAGTTCCAAGGGAACCAACCCTCTCTAGAGGTTATTTCCATCATTGGTGACCCATAAACCTAGAAAGATCTCATGTTTCACCAATAGGCTAAGTTTTGCAACTCGGCAAGGGTGCACTTCTAGGTCATAAGAACTAGTGCAATAAATATTTCCAAGAATCTGATAATGCACTCAAGGACAAAGAATATTGCAATTAAGTATCATTTTTTGAGAGAGAAGGTTGCAGAAAAAGAGGTGAAGTTGGAGTATGTTGAAACTAAAGATAAAATAGAAAACATTTTCACAAAACCTCTTTCCAAGGAGACCTTTGAGTTTCTCTAGAAGAAATTGGGAGTTGTTGCTCCCCCCTCTTGAATCGAGAGGAAGTACATGTTGAGACTAGAGTATTGACTCCTTGCCACAAGTAGGCTAGGTAGTCTTGTAGAGTGTTTTTGAACCTAGTTGTGTAGAAGCAATTTGTTTAGAAGGTCTACTTTAAGTATGGACTCAAGGGGAGTCTATCTGAGAGATAGATTTCCAAATTTTGTAGTAAGTGGTTGACCTTTGCCATTGATTTCAAAGGGAGAGAAATGGAAATAAAAATGCTATATTCTCTAAGGGGAGAAATTGGAACACAATGTGAAGTGGCTTCAACTGTTGGGAATTCCTGATCTTGACACATTAGATTTGTCTTCATGTGTGAGCAATATTTTATTGTTTTCCATTAATGACAAAGGGGGACATTATTGAACATATATTGTCATTGATGTCAAAGGTGATCAGTGGTGTCAAAGGAGTGATTTTCATAGATTGGTGAGAATTCAAGAGATCAATGAGAATTAAATTTTAATTACTTGTCATATCTAAGATTCTGAAATCATTCGAGAAATTTTTGTGGTAACATACTACATTTATTCATGCTAATGGATGTAATTTGGATGTTTGATCTGGAATGTTTGAGGTCAGTTACCTAGACAATGAGATTGTTCTAGTAACATTTTTTGATCTAAATTTCTTCAAGGATGTGAGTTATTTCCTATTGTTTAAAAGGAGAGTATATCTACACATGGTTTCTCTTATTCCAGAATTTTTAGAATTTATGTTCATTGGGAAGAAAGTTTGAAGTGACAGAAGGGTCAAGTTGTATTGCTTAATTAACTAGGTTGAAGTTCTGAATCGATGCAACAGTGGCTTGTAGTGTGTACTCTCTGGAGGTAGCATAGGAAGGTGAAATAGGACTAGGTTAAGATCCCTGAAGGAAGCACAAAATATCATGTTTATTGGCATAAACAAATTTGATTTAGGACCGACCCTCTACATGTTTCATACAAATTTGAATTTAGGTCCACCTTAGCCAACCTGGCTAATTACATATGGTGTTAAGGAATTCCTAGCCGACATGAAATGATGTTATTATAATAGGATGTATATAATGACTAATCAACATAGTTTAGAGTGGGTGTAATAGTGTGAGTGAGTGTAATTTTGGGTGATGTAATAGGAGTTGCATCTCAATCATTGTGTTTCATCATTAGAAGATCATAATTTATGTAGGAGAGTGTCTGAAGGAAGATCAAATAAAGTAATCTCATCTATGTAATCTAGCAGGACTAATGTCTTACTTATTGATCTAGTGCTTAGATCTTTGTATTAGGGATTGGTGTCTCTAGTAGGTTGGTGCATACAAATATAACATGGGATTGGTGTCTCTGATAGGTTGGTTCCTACTTCATGATTGTAATTTATTCATTATTTTTTTGAGGTTGGATTTGGATAGTAGTTCTAGGAAGCTCCTCTCACCATGGTTTTTCCCACTCTAGGTTTCCACGTATATCTAGTGTTCATTGTGTAAATGTGTGAATTTGTATTGCTTGATTTATACTAGTTATTTTGATTCATGTTTGGAGAAGTGAATAATGATAATTCATGTTGAACTAAATATTTTTAAATAGATTTGATATACTAATTCACTCCCCTCAATATATTGTGATCCCTTCAATATCAACTAAAATTTAGTGTCTTGTGGATCATCTCGAAGGTGGATTAAGGAACCCTACTAATTCATCTACATTTTTAGATTTCTTAGAACTCTTAGATGAATCATATTCTTCCTCTAAATCATCTAACCCATCATTGTGATATTCAATATGTGCATCTCCAAATTCTCAACCTTATTCTCAAAAATACTATTTTATTTCATTCCTTTTCCTTTAGGTGTATAGGATCTAATAATACTCTCTCCCCAAAAATAACATCCTTAAAATAAATATTGTTTAAATTTAGATTATTTCAATTATTATAACCTTTTTTATATTCTTGTTGTAACCAATGGAGATGTGTTTATATACTTTAAGATCCAACTTAAATAATTTTCCTTAGGTGTGTGAATAAATGGATCACAACCAAATACCCTTAAATCTAAAATAAATGGTTTATTACCTATCCACACTTCATAAGGAGACTTATCTACAAGATTTGAAAAAGGATTTGTTTTATCAAGTAGCAACCAATACTCACAACTTCTACCCAAAAACACCAATACAAATATGTACCACTCATTATAATTCTATATATTTTCATTAAGGTTTGGTTCATCCTCTATACAACCTCATTTTATTCAAGCATACAAGGTGGTCATCTACCAAAAAATAGTTGCATATCTTCATAAATCATCAAACTCCCTAGATAAATACTCACCACCATTATTATATCTCAAAAAAATATTTTCTTAACTATTTCTCTATAAATTCCTTGAAAACCTTAAATTTGGAGAATGAACACAAAAAATAAACCTATTTTACCTAGAGTAATTAACAATGAATGTAACATAACAATGAGATTTATCAACTAAGACAATATCCACAAGACAAAACACATCTAATTTAATAAATAACAATAATATATTTTCCGAATGTAAAAAAATTCTTTCCAAACACATAATTTTCATAGAAATCAAAATTCTCATCAATATAAACAAAAAATGTGTTAAACATTGTTTTATTTATCAAGGTCCAAAGACATTTTTCACTAATGTGGCCTAAAATTTGATGCCACAACATACATATATTTTTAGAATTAGTTACATTAGTATAATTAAAAAAATATGGAGGAACTGACCCTAAATAGAATCCTACACCATGAACCCCTTTCTACCACTAAATTCCCTCTAACCAGCTTACAACCAAACTTGTCAAGTGTCATGTGGCCTTGAAAATCATTTAACTTTGATATACAAAGAAGATGTATTTCAAGTTGTAGAATGTGGATATTATTATTGATACTATTCACCCTCCCATTATTCGAACATATGATGCTTAGCATGAGTAGGATACAAATGATGGAGTTGCATTAGATAACACCCCTCCAGAAGTGGAGGATATTACAAAGGAGAATGATGAAAAGGAAATGATCGAAGAATAAATTGCAAAGGAAAATATCACAACCACTCCTCTAGTACAAAATGTTGAAGTTATTGCTTTGGAAAACACATAAAATAATGCAGAGGAAGAGAACACTAACAAGATTGATAATGAAAATCATGAAGAAGAGAAAATTGATGAAGAAAAAGAAGAGCATGAAGAAGAAGAAGACACAAATAAGGATGCATCCAAAGATATAGAAAAGGACAAATAAATTGACTTCAATACTACATATGCTAAGGGAAAGGTTGCAAAAGTTACAAAGACTCCTAGTGAATCTTTCGGCTCCTCCAGAGATCCACTGAGAAATCTATTGAGTGTACAGACTATTTTCTAGCTAGTTGTGTCCTCACAACTATTACAATTGCCAATGAATAAAGGAAATGTTGACTTGAACAAGATCTCTCCTATCCACAAATTACAACTAGGAGACATGTTCCATGCATTCGTGGGGAAAGATATAATTGATTCACATCAAAAGAGAAAAGAGTTAATGGATGAGGCAATTAAGGCATTGCATGAGATCATACTAGGATCAAAGGTAGACACATCTCTCTCTAATATGAATAATCTCAAACTTTTGATTGATTCCTTCAAAACATATGCATTTGGATTGAAGGTAGAGGCAAACAAAAAGGTCAAGAAGAAGGTAAGTGACAAAAGGATGTTGGAGATCATGGAGAAATGTGTTATTACACATTAGAAATTTTTAGAATTGTTAAAGGATGCAGAAGCATGTGTAGGTGAGGCTAAGGCACTGTTGTAGTATGGCATGAAGTGGCCCAGAGCCACGCAAAGCATAAGAAAGGAAATGGACTACATTGAGTCTCAAATCAATGTAGCCTCCAATGTGTATGCCCTAGCAATTGACTTCACTTGTGAGACAAGGAATGCCATAGAGGATCTTCACAAAAAGTTCTTCCAGTTGCAAACACAAAAAGAGCATGTTATTTTGCAGTTTGGAGAGGCAAGGGATTTGGTCAATCCCAAACTTACAATTGTTTCTAGAGACCTTCTTAGTTTTGATAAGGCAAAGAAGATGAATCTGGTACCTACTAACACCGAAAGGAGAAGAATTTCTATTGGAATTTGAAATGCATAATAGGTTGCTTGCAAAGGCCAAGCAAGAATGGGAACAAGGAAGAAAAGCTTGGGAAGATCAATTGAAGAAGTTGCAAGCGTCAACCACCTCCGGTTGACTCATCTCTCTATCTTTTTATGTATTTATGTTTAGATTCTTTGTAAATATGTGGACAATATAGAAATCTTTCAGAATAATTTTGAGTTTTTTCTCTAGTATATGACTACATAATTTAGGGGGAGTTCTAGTAAGAGTCGGTATAGTTTTTTATAGGTTCCCTTTTCCCTTGATGTCAAAAGGGGAGAGTATTGGAGAGTATTTTTGGAGATTTTTGGCATGTTTCCATCAATGAAAAAGGGGAGATTGTTGGAAGTTTGAGGAGATTATGATGTTGTTTGGCAACATGAGCATAAATGTGCATAACAACATGTTATAGTGTTGTCATTGATGTCAACATTGTTGTGGATCATCTTGATTAATTCTAACATGTTTTTGAGGTGTCAAGGAATACATTTGTGCAAGTTGAGTTGGTCGAGAAAGATCAGTTGCATATAAATTTGACTAAGTGTCAAATCTGTCAGTTCAATGTTACAATGTGTCGATGTTTGGGTTTGCACCATTCCACAAATGAAAATATCACTCTTTGATTCTAACATTAATTTTGCAGATGTTAGAAGCATCTAAATCCTAAATTTCGTCTTTATAGTTTCAGAGATAAGAGTAACAGAGTTTGACCTGGCATGTTACAAACATTTTTTGTACAGTGTGTTTGTGTGGGAGATTTCGCACTTCTCCACAAATAAGTTTTTGGATTTGCAATGTTGAAGTTAAGTTGCAATATGTCAATTGAGCTTGGATTCCATATGGTATTGAGTTTTGAGGTCCACGTGTCAAGATGTGGATACATAGATGAAGGTTTTTGTTTTAGGTCTTATTTGGAGCCGACCTAACACATTTGATGTGTGAAGGATGAATAAGTATTTTTTCTCTTATGTGGGATCTATTGTAGGTCCATGCTGACCTATCTTAAGGTGTTTTGATATTTGAATCGTGGCATGTATTATGGATGATAAGTTTTGGATTTGACAAGTTTTATTTTGGGTATTACATCTAATTAAGTCAAACTAATTGATGTTCTATTGGATGTGCATAAATGTACTAGATTGTTTTCAATGTTTTGATATAGATGAGATATAGATGTGCAATGTATTGTGTATGATGTGAATTTGATCAGAGCAGTGTGAATTGTATTTTGAAAGATCTAAGTTGTGTGAATGAAGAGCATTACAGAGTGTTGAATCAAAATCAATGTGAAGATTGTTATTGAGCTTCATTGGAACTGTATTCTTGCATAAATAAGATTCAAATTGTAACAGTTCAAAATAGGTTGTGAGCCACCTTCTTTATTCTATCTTTTTCTTTGTGGGAAATCAGTCCACCTATAGTGAGCATTTTTGTAATATACTATAACCAATTATAATATACTGTGAGCTAACCCTCGTCATGGTTTTTTTAATTTTTGGGGTTTTCCAAATAAAAATCTTGGTGTTCATGTGGTATGTGATGTTGTGGATGTTTTCATGATTTCTTTCTTTACTACAGTTGAATATGCATTAGTGATTGGATGTTTAATATTTGAATGGTTTAAGAGAATACTGATTCACCCCCCTCTCAGTATTCTACGTGTTCAACACCATCCTCTGGTGGCACAAATTTCAAGATGCAAAGTTATCAGTTACATTAACATAATTAAAAAATATAGATGCATCAAGCCTAAATAGAGCGCCACACCTAGTGCTCTCAACTAACATTGAATTCCCTTTGCTTAACTTGCAACCACTCTTCTCAAAAGTTGCATGCACCTCTAAATCATTCGTTTTAGCTATAAAAATTAAATTCTTGGCTAAACCAAGGATATGCAATAAATCTATAAGGGTTTTAACCCTCCCATCAATTAAGTCAATCTTACATCTCCTCAACCTATGATCTTTCATGTGTTTTCCCCAAGGAAAACTTCCCTGCCATCATAAGTTTAATATATTTAAAACCACTCCTTCTGAGGATTCATGTGGTAGCATGCACCTGAATCTATCAACCAAGAGTCATTAGAAGTCATGCTAGCAAAAATAATAAAACCATCAAAAGTTTTATCATCAAGGGATTTATTCATAAAGGAATCATCATTATTTTCCTTCTTATTCATACATTAATTTTTGAGATGCCCTCATTTTCCACAATTTCAACACCTCAATCTACTCTTACCAAGTGTTTTAGACCTTCCATTAGACTTGGAGCGATCCTTAGATGTTTTCTTATCACCTTTCTCCTTAGATCTACCTCACACATACAATGCATCCTTAGACCCCTCTAGAGTCCCCCTCATTTCTTCTAAACCAAGGTGGCAACAAGGGCATCCAACTATATATTATCTATAAAAGAACCACTAATTGCAAGGATAAGATTATCCCAAGATTTAAGTAATGAGCATAACAATAAAATGCATTTATTCTTAATTCAAAATTAGATTAAACAAATTCAAGTGTTATACAACCAAGTCCCCATCCTTCATTTTAGAGTATAAATTTCTTTTAAGAAATAATTTGTTAATGAGACTCTTAGTTTGGTATATCTATCATATTCTATTCCATAATTTATATGTTGTGGTCTGATTAGAAACATTCAATAAAACATAATCAAATAAACACAAATTAATAGTGTCGCATTCTTTTTCATCTACTTTTATCCATTCTTCATCTAACATCTTTTATGGTTTATTTTCACTATTCACAACAATCCATTGATCTCTTTCTTCTAAGAGATCCTCTATCTTTAGCTTCCAAAGCTCATACCCTATACCATTTAACTTTTCAATCTCCAACCAAGATGAGCTAGCCATGATTTCTTATCACCCTAAACTTGAAATTGCAAGAAAACGCAACACTCCCAATGCATCAAAAAACTCAATCATACAATCCAAGAAAGGTATCCTCTTCCCTAATCAATTCAACCAAGGCTCTAATACCAAACGTAGAAAAATAATATAAAAATTTATAGTGAAAATTATATGAAATATTTTAAGCATCCAAGTAAATAGATATTGATAAATCATAGATGAACAAGAAAATGATTACAAAATAGATGCAAAACATCTCTATAATTACATGGAGAAACTCTTGTAGGAAAAAACTCTAGATCCAAAGAGACTCAAAACTTGTATTAATCCTTCAAATGAGTTAACACAAATATAGCTTCTCTCTCTAAATTTTTGACACTTTGTTAATTCAACAACCAACAAAAATTAAGTTATTTTTCCTTCAACTCAAGCACTTAAAGTATAAGCACGAGGAAAACAACAAATCTTGAATGGTTTCTAAAACCATGTGTTAGAAACCATTAGTTAATTAAGGCATTCTTATCCATGCACAAATCACAACACCTAAATCAAAGAGTAGTTAAATAAGAAATTTCCTCTTCCAACTTGTGATTTTATCCGCTTTTTTGATAACATGCACATATGAACTAAGGATCTTTATCTTCTCCAAGTTCACATTTAACTTCCCCTTTCATGCTATTTCTAATCTAGCAACTAAAAAATACCTTACAAGCTTTCATAATTGCATTCAACAACTTCCATGACAACTAAGTGATAATTATAAATTCCCAAAATGAAACTAAATAAAAATATGGAAAAATCAAGGTCAATATTTTCCTACCACATTCCTCACAAAGACTAACTTACAAGATACAACCAATGTGGGATAAATCAACACTAAATAATTTTATATAGCTATTGCATTGCTCAAAATAGGACATGAGGGTTCTAACACTCATATGAGATCTTGTCTTTAACATTTGGGGCCTTAATGCCCTTATGATTCCTCCAAAAACTACTAGATAAGCATAATACAAATGTGATTTTAATGCAGGAAATTAAGATGGGATCTCATCAACTAACTCCTCTCTTTTGAAGGAAAATGGACCTAACTAGTGAGGCAAAAGGATCCTTGGGAGGTTTAGCAATCTCATGGAACCTTTAGAGGGTGGAAATAACAAAAATCACTTCTAATAAAATATTGGATGGTCATCCATGTCAATTGTATGCAATCAAACATGGGTTTTATTCTTATTAATTTGTATAGGCCTCAAAGCGATCTTGAGAAAGAAAGAAAAAATGTGTTTGAATAAAATCCTTTAGCTAATGAAATTGTGTGATGGTTTTAGGTGCATTGGGCAAGAAATTTCAAATTTCAACTTGATTCCATAGAGGAAAAACTTATGATTTTTTTAAGGAAAGTGGAATTTTCTCAACCTTTTTTGGGAAGGTTATTCTTTGTGATGGTAAATGATTATGCAATTATTTCACCTATTCCAATAGAAGGAAAGGTCAATCTCACATTAGTGCTCTCTTGGATAGTTTTCTAGCTTCTACTAGCTAGGTGTACCATAACCTATGGCATTCTTCTAAATTCTTTATGGATGTTTGATTGGATAATTGGCTCATTTCCTTGGTTGTTGAATAGGATTGATTTATAAAAAGAGATCCATCCAAATTTGAGATGTGGCTGGAAAATCTTGATTTAAAGAGGGATGTGAAAGAGTTATGGCTTGCTTCTACTAAGAGGTATGGCACAAAGATGGGTTTACTCTTCCATATACTTAGAGAGTTAAAGAGAACCCTTAAGGAATCAAACATTAACATGTTTAAGAATCGCTTCCTCTTGAAGTAGAAGTTAGAAAGATGGATAAAATAAATTTGGTATATTTTACTTTTAAGGGAATCAAGAACCTCTTAGAGTTTAAGAAAAAGTGTTGGCTTCTATAGTAAATGATATTACCAAAAAGAAATATTTTGAATATAGAAACCTAGAATCAAATGACCAAAGAAAGAGGATTGTACAACCAAATTATTTAATGTCTTGTGAAATGAGGAGATTAAGAAATAGCATAACCAAACTAGATCCATTATATAGTAGGGTTTCACAAGGCTTATTAGAAATAGAATCCTCTCTTTTTTGTTTCTAGCAATCCATGCTAACTCGGGATGATGTCCTAAATAAGAATAAAATATTTTCCTAGCCAACATCCCCCTAATTATTAATCAAGCCCAAACTATGGCTCATATGACACATAGCTTGAAAGAAAAAATAAGATTTTCCTTTTTAATATGATTGGGGATGAGCCCCAAGCCATAATAATTTTTCAACTTTCTTTTCTTATTAGTTGGGATTTGTTTGGAGATGAACTTTCATAGGTGGTGCAAGAACCCAAGAATTCCCACTCTATTCTTAAATATGCCTATATGACCATTTTGTCTCTCATTCCTAAGCTTAAGGGCTCTAAAAAATCTAAACACGTGTCGTATATAATCAAATTATCCAGTCTCTTCAAGCAAGAGCAAAGGGATGTTGATCATGCTCGATATTGATAAGGCCTATGAAAGCATGAATTAGAGCTTCCTATATAAGGTTCTAGAGAAATTTATCTTTGGATAGGTGGGTACAAAATAGATTGAAAGTTGTTTTTCATCTTCTAGTTTCTTAGTTCTTGTTAATGCCTGCACAAAGGGCTTCTTTGATTCTTTTTTTGGCCTCAAACAACACATTCCATGTCTCCCTATCTCTCCATCATCATGATAGAATCTTTAGGAAGATGTATGTCATACTAGAAGCAAAGGTTGCATAATCACTAGATACTATAACAATTACACATCAATGATTTGTGGATGACACTCCTTTTTTCTTCCACATCCTTAGTTGCCTTAGAGCTTATAACTTAAAGCTTAAAGAAAAAGGTATCTACTAGATAATTCCCTACCAAGCCCACTCCCTTTATCTAGTTTGATGGAAAAAATAGGCATAAGTATTATTCATACGAAGCCTACAAAATATTTATCTTAGAAATTTTGAGATAGCTTCGAGGAACAATTTAATAAAACCAAGTCTTGAAGATTTTTCTTAAATACTAAAACATTAGAAGCTAATTTCCTTTGCAAAAAGGTATTCTTTGGGAAAGTGAAGCTCCATGGATCCTATCTTGGCTTCCTTGTTTTTTCAAGAGTCAATAAGATAAATCTATAAACTTTGATACAAGAACCATTCAAACAAAAGATAGGATAGAAAGGCAAATGGCTATCATTAATGAGGAGACCCACCATCCTTGAGGTGGTGCTCCAAGATACTATGATTTATTGGTTTTCTATCTTGATTTCATGTAGAAGCATCATCCCCAAGATCAAGACCATTATGAGAACTTTCTTTTAACAAGGTCTCAAGAAGCATTTTAAATTTCCATTGGTTTCTTGGACAAAAGCATGTAGAAGTCTTAAGAGGTGGCTCTAGCCTCAAGAGATGAATACTTTTGACCTAACTTTGATGGATAAGTTGGTTTGGAGAATTTCAATAAGCTCCTTATGAATCTACATCATTATTATTCAAGACAATTATTTGATCAATGGGGTTTCCTTATTCATGGATTTGCATAAGGATTTGCAATATAGGAAAATATGAAGCTAGAAGTGATATAATATACAAATGTCTCTCAAGTATTTCGAATGGTAGGACGGTAGAATTTTGGAGTATGGTTGGCTTCTAGGAAAACCTCTTTGTGAGTCTCAAGAGTTAAAATATTGTCTTATCCAAATTGTTAAGACTCTAGGACAGCAAAATTAGACAAGTGGTTTGAGAAGGTAGAGCTAGGCTTTTGATCCAAAGAATAAAAGGCATGCCCCACTTACCAAGGTCAAACAAAGGGGCCACAATAAACTTAAATATCATTTTATGGAGCTATGGGATCATATGGAGTATGAAGGCAGACAATTAGGCTAGAACAGAGGAGAGAGTATTTGCTCAGTAAAAGTTGGTTATGATAAGCTATCAAAGTAGATGACCCTTTGCCTCCTTTAACTAGAAGCTAATATGGTATTCCAAAGCTTGGCCCATAGCCAGTGTCTTTATTTGGTCAACATGCTATGGTAAAATTCTCACTTAAGAGCATCTCAAAAGGAAATATTTTAAAGGTCCTAGTAAATATCCACTTGGTTTTTTAGATAACGAAGAGAATTAGTTTCTACTTCATTTTGTTATAGCTAAAGAGATATGGACTTATTTTGTTTCCATGTTTAACCTATGATAGATCTTCAATTAAAACCTCAAAGATCATATGGAATCTAGGCACTATCCTTTTACCTTGGATATTCTTGAAGATTTTTGCCCTAGCTATAACCACTTGGAAGCTTTAGCTAGCAAGAAACATTGGATCTTCAATGAAAAGTATGAGAATTAAGACCAACTTTGAGATGATATTGTGAGTAATAGCAACCTCATTTGCAAGATGAATGATTGAGACAAGAACAAGGAATGTGTTCCAAATGGTTGAATCTCGATATCCTCTTTGATAGAAAGAAACCTAAGATCAAAAAGTGAAAGGAATTTTAGATTAGTTGGATTAAGATAAATTTTGATGGGGTGTTCAAACACAACTAGGGGGATTCAATAGTTAAAGCCATCATCAAGAAAGATAAAGGTGAAGTGGTAGCTTTGGGTGTGCTTTATATAAGTATGAATAATAATCTTTCTAAAGTTGAAAGTCTTTTTTTGGGTCTAAAGTTGGCTCTTGTTTGCATGAGAAAGAAATGATGGATAGAAGGGGATTCTCTAATTATTATAAATATGATTGAGTATGGTTCTCCTAGAATTCATGGCTTCAAATCTTTTACCACTAGCAAAAAGAATGGCTTTGCTATTTGAAAAAATGCAAGTGGCAATAAGGCAGCTAATTTGTTAGCCAATCCAAGCCTAAAAGCCCCATTCTTTTAGTTTGTGTGAAACCCTTATCAAATTTTGAATAAGGTGCTTGTTGAACCACTTTGAATTTTGGGTGACAATCTTCCAATCACTCCTTACTAATTTAGGCCTTTCTTCTGAGCATGTTGTTTCATTTTTCCCTAGTAAGATTTTCGACTCTTTCCTTTTCATCTTCATCCTTTGGGTTCTTTTTTAAGTCATATTGTGATGTTTCCTTCTTTGCATCTTTTTTCTCAGCCCTTTCCCTTTGTCCCCACTTTCCTTTCATACTAAACTCTTTTCCCTTCCTATGTTCCAATATTATGCTCACATTGGGCATTATTTTATTTCTTGTCTGTGACATCATTTTTATGCAAGTAGTTTAAGAAATCCCTCTTTTGGTGTTTTGTTGTCATTGGTCGACCCATATGAGTTGCAAGCATGGATTTTTTATTAGTTTGTTTCCTCTATGACTTGATCTACAGATTGGTGTTCCCCTTTGTTTTTACTAGCACAAGTGTGCAAGATTTGTTTTTCTTAGCACCTTTTTCTATCGCCATGGACACACCTTTGGCCTTCATGCTGGCCTTTTTGCTAGGTTACACAATTTTAGCCTTCTGATGTTTTTCATCTCTTAGAGTTGCTCAACACTTGTACAATCCAAGCAATGTGTTTGATGCAATGAGTGTGACAAACAAGCACACTCCCTCCTTTGAGTGGGACCCATTTGTTCAACTTTGTTAGCTATAGATCTCATGTGCAATTGGATTACTCCTGAAGAGGACTTTGATCCCCCTCTGATGGTGGGGCCTCCATTTGTGTCCAATAATCTCCATTGGACTAAAGTCTACTAGTTATCTCATAGGGAGGCATTGAGGTTGTATTTAACTAGTGATTTTAACGATCGAAGGAGGTATAGAGTTTTTTATGGTAGGAAGTTGCAGCCTAACAATTTGGACAATCTAGTGTCTAAACAAAGTAACCTAAGCAAAAGCTTGGATTTTCATTCAGATTGGATTGTTGTGAGGAGTAATGTCGAATAGGTAAAAGTCAAACTCTAATCTAACAATAAGGAACCACAACTTAGAATAACATCTTCTTGGATGTTCAACAATTGAACAATTATTTAAACAAAGACATTCTAGTAGTGAATATTTTAACACTAGTTAATACGAACGTGCGGAATATGAATTGTCCTTTATAGCCTAAATGCTTCCATCAAAGAAAATTTCAATATTGTTTATAAAGTTCTATTAACGACATGAACCAACACCTTCGACACTGATGGAGTAAATGTGCATTATGTATGGCAATATTAAGACCCTTTTGGCTATTAATGTCAACATATCAGATTTGGAGATCATTCATGAGAAAATGGTCATGGTCGTCAATGACAGTGTAAGCCTTGTAAAACATGTCCATCATTGGATGCGTCTAAACAATTAAAAAGGTCTCGATGAAAATGGCCAGCTGGTTTTAGGCCTCGAAGGTGAGGGTGAAAGCACTTCTGACCCTCCTAACACTGTAGGCTTGTGATTCTTCTTTATGTTCTCTTTATTGTTAGTAAGTATAATACCTAAGTTAAAGATATTTTGTAACAGTTGTTACTTCTTTATTTAAAGTAGCTTTTTTAAATTTATCACAGAAAATGCTTTAAACTCGTATAAACCTGGTGTATCATAGATTCATGTTTAGTGTTTAGATTTATCTTTTAGAACAAGTATCATACAGAGTAATCTTTAAAAAGTACCAAATACATGAAACTACAACACTTCAATGTTGGAAACGATTCAGAGTCGAATTCTCACGTAGAGCGCTCAAAGATCCCACGAATAAACAAATACATAAAGAAACTTTGAAAGGTCGCCTATCCGCCACTGAATTCACTAACACATGAATTTAATAATTTATTAATTTAACAAAAACCTTTCTAAATGAAATTTCCTATAATTAAAATGCTCCAACATTGTATGAAAGTTGTCACCTAATCTTACACAAATTTCCTGCTGTTATAGGTTGGTAAACATAAATTTGTTATAAACACAACCAAAATAAAGATGGTAACAAGTTTGGCTTCATCTTCAAGCTTCCTTTTCTTTAAAATAATCATACACAAGCATTAAACATAAAACAAAAGCCTTTTGATTCCAGCGCGTTATATTGGTGCATTTATTTGCATCTCCAACTATAATGGCCAGAGTCAACAACGGCCAGTTTGCAGAAATGATGATGAATTTGCATAGTGGCCCATTATATGACCACAGTTCCTTCCGCAATAAGTGCATGGCCATCTTGCCCAAGAAGTCTCAACCATCCAAAAGCTCATTTTGTATTATGAATGGACTTTTATATTCATCAATATCCTCAGAAAATAAATAATAAGATTACATGCATGAAACTATTTCTGGAACAAATGAAGTAGTTATAGGCCGTCCATTTGAACTTCCATAAGGACGTGGAAGCTGAAACAATATCCATGCTTGAATGAACTTTGTAATATGGCAAACTAGATGGTCTGTTCCGTAAAGAATTATTTTAGTTGACATGAATTTCTTACACTTAGACATTCAAAGTAGAGCTTCCAATAGTAAGAACCAAAGAGGATAGATGGACAAGAAAGCCTCTCACATATCAGTTAATCGCTAGATTCATTTTAATGGCAATGGCAATAAATCGACTGCCTTTTATGAGAGAATACATAAGTCATGACTCTCTGAACTCTGAATGATACAGAGAAACAAGTCAAAGAGATGGTAACCAATATCATAAATGTATTTACACAATCAGTGGTCCCCTACTGAAGTTGAGGACAGTCCCTGCAATCACTAACCTACGAATCCTTTCTAAAGATGGATTTGGTTAAATTTGAGACATTATACATGAGCCATGATGGTAACTACTATGAGAATAGTTGACTTGTGGCTCCTATATAGTATACAAGAGTCAAAATTGTGTTAGTTGCTTCATGGTTTTTGGAAGCAATATCTACGACAATTTGGACTATGTTACAAGGATTGCTTCCTCCCTTTTCCCCTTCCACCATTGCTAAATCTCCGGTGCTTCTGCCCTCGAGCAGCCCAATCTTCATCATCATAGTCATCATCCTCATTTTCACTTTCACCAGAACCAGCTTTGTTAATTCTACGTGCGGGGGAAACAATCTTTGCTCTGAGACTTCTTGCAGGTAGATGACCATTTGTCTGAACTCCTTTAGTAGTGTCTGTTTGTGAAGCTACAGCGCGAGAACGTTTTTTGGGTATATGAGCTGTGTATGTAGAATAGTCTATAGAATCTTCCTTCAGCAGCCTTTTAAATTCCTGTTAAGACGAGCATCATATATCAATATGTAAACAATCATAAATTAGCTCAGTTTTAAACCCAATCATACAGATGCTAGAAAAACATACCTGAGAAATTAAAAAATGCAAAACTAATGTAAAGAAAGAAATCCAACACAAGTGAAAATATTTTCCAATTAACTGTGAGAAAATAAATACGGACGAGCTGAAAACACTTAATAATAGAACTGCATGTAACCTTACAAATATAAAATTCTCAAGGCTGTACCTTCCACACAGTAAGAAGGCAACTGGTAAGTTAAATTTGACTTTGCAGTTTGAAAGAAAAACAGTTTAGCTATGTTTAATATTCATGAAGGTATCATTTACAAAGATAACAAGAAAATTTTGATGCCAGGTTCTCAAATAGCTAAATACCCTATTCCATAGGAGGGAGAAAACAAGACGCCTTGAATGCAAAATCAAATGATATACAAAAGCCTACATTGCATATTAAAAAACTTAAGCAAAATAAAGATTTTTGAATGCAAAATCAAAACTTAAATACAAAAGCCTATATAGCATATTAAAAAACTTAAGCATATTTCCATAGTCCATGAAAATGAATTGCAAAGCCTCTGGTAGAAAACTCTAGATTTTTGAATCAACACTTCAGATCACTCTGTGATCCATCATCAGGAAGAGGAGAATGAAATAGATTATCAAGCTAGGTTTCTTAAAAAAAATGAAAGGGAAGAAAGACATAGAAAAGCCTTACTTGTAAAGACAAATGATATATAAAAGCCTACATAAAATATTAAAAAATTACAGAATAAAGACACGATATTTGAAGAGTCCACAAAAATGAATTGTAAAGCCTACACTTCAGATCACTCCATGATCCATCATCAGGAAGGGGAGAATGAAATAGATTGCCGAGCTAGGTTCTTACAAAGAAAGGAGAGGGAAGAAGGACATAGAAAACAAGAGTTAAGGGGAGACATCAAAAGGCACAAGAAAACAGTAACACAAGTTATAAAATTGAAAATTTATATTTTTTATAGTTATGATAATTACCATGAGTGTAATAATAGTTTTTGTAATATAATTTCTAGAAATTATTAATTATTATTATGTAAAACTCAAAAAAAAAAATTTAATCCAATAATCAACAATCTACAGAGTTTTCTACCAGAAGCTTTATAATTCATTAAGCAAAATGATTATAAACCTATAAATAGGTGCAAATTATTTATCTCAGCTATTAATTTCAACTAGATGCAGATTACTTTTTGTACCTATTATTTTTAATCATATGAGTCTTACGAAATAAAACTCTCAAGAACATTAAGAACCAAGGTAGCAAAGGCTTTACAGTTATACTTTTACACAAGCTCAATGAACAGAACTGTGTTTGCATGTTTGTGTGTCTACACATACAAGGAAACCAGAAACTTGAAACATCACAAACTAATCTGAGTGCCAGAAATGAATATATATTGAAAATGATTGATGGCACATACAATAAATCGTATATAAGATTTTATTATTTGCATGTCCAAGAAAGTACATCCAAAGTCCAAAAACACCAAATTAGGCAGATCCAATCAAAATAAAAGTTTATCATGTAACTGTTTCATTTTGTTAAAGCATGGAATAATAAATTAGAATAGATATCCTGAATACATCTCTCTAAAAGACACTGATAGATCGGTGTCAAGGTGCCTATCTATAATACATGTATCTAAAAGACGACAAGAAATGATATAATACATGTCTAAAAGATGCCAAGAGATATGACAGGTCCCTTAAGCTAAGTTACCGGTTCGGGTTCGGGGACGGGTTCGGGTACGAGAACCCGGTACGTGGGTACGGGCAAAATTTTTTTAGGGGTTTGGGTACGTATGGGTACGTGTGTATATATATATATATATATATATATATATTAATAATTTAATATATTATAAATCTATATATATGTATTATATATACAAAAAAATAAGAGAAATATAGAGAATTGTAAAACTAAATCATTTCATAGTATGATACTTGATCATTGATCAATGCCAAATGCCAAAGATAAATATTAAATGCCAATTCTAACAGATCTTGCCAACAAGTTTTCCAGGTCTCAGGTCTCTTAACCAAAGGTATTTTTAGAAAAAAGATATTACATTTTGAATATTTGATTCTCAGCATTCTTTGTTTTTCATGGTTCTCCAAATTTCTATATTTATTTGAACTTCCTGAAAATTTTGTCAAATTATCATTTTTGGAATTGGTATTTAAGGGTCATTTAACCTAGTTCTTCTCTATTGCACTACTTATTCTGTCAAAATTCAAGGTTACTTATAGGCATTAACATGATCTGTCTCACTCTTTATTTCTGATTTTTTTAACTAATCAGATATATGCTGTTTCATCTATCCCTGTCAATATGCCACTAGATTCACCTCTAATGAGCCTAGAGATTCTCTTGTTATTCAGAATTTTTAGGTGAGCTTCTGGTTTGGATTTGTATGCAGAACTTTTGCACTTGACCGGATTAGAACAACATCCACAGAAATCTTCAAACCAGGGCTGCTTCAGCTTGAATGCTCCTTCTCTTCTGTTTATGCTAAAAACAGAGCTTCTGTGCAGCTCTTAGCAAATTAGAATTCCTGTATTCATTCACCCTCTGTGTTATACGTCACAAAAGACTACTTCTGTGCAAAGCCACTAGCCATTTTAGGGTTAGGGGGAAATTTTTTTTAAAAAAAATGTTTTTTAATCATGTTTGGGCCCATTTTTTTTTTACTTGGCCCATGGGTTCGTGCTGGGTACATGTGGGTTCGTGCTGGGTACGCACAGGGTGCGTGCCCAGCACGAACCCACAGACGAACCCGAACCGGGTGCGTACCCGAACCGGGTTCGAGGCCTGTGGGTACGAATCCGGTAACATAGCCCTTAAGAGTAGAGGCAAGATTTCAAAAAATGCAAAAGTTGCAGGGCAATTGATTGGCACACACCTCCCTAAAATGCCAAAAAAAAAAATCACAAGATGAAAACATTTGTGCTACACGAATATCTAGTTGCTAAATAATATTATAGTTAATTGTTAACACCTTAATCCAGATCCACCAGTAGCATATAAAGTCATAAATCGCCCTTTTCCTGTGTTTAAACAAAAACCCCTTTTCCTGTATTTAAACAAAACACTACTAAAAAATATGACATAGTCAATAGAATCAGACAAATTGGAATACTAGGAGTAGGGAGAACAAATTGTCATTCATCAATTGCATTGAAAGCATTTAGGTATAAATCTGATGCTATTTAGCATAGAATTTGATCTTCAACTTATATGATATGCAAGCGCAACTATTTTTTGGATATACAAACTAAGAGTTAAAAGATTAGAAGTTAAAGTAAAAATGATATTCTGAAGAAGGTATATGGTATGAGTTGTAAAAATGTCTGTTGACATCTTAAATCCCTAACTTCATTCAATGCTCACCCAATAAAAAATAGATGTGCAGCTTTACATATAACAGGGTCAAATGGCACAATGAGGTGATATTGCAGGAAAGGAAATCATGTCAATGAAAAAATAACTAGTATGAAGTCTAGAAAATATAGCGTGCCTTAAACATTTCATATCTCCAATCACACCCTCCATTTATTATAGCCACAACATTTACATCTCAAGGCACATCCTTTCATATCTTGGACTGATTTTATTTATATCTTAAAGATAATTACAATTTTATTATATCAATATCTATGTTGAGAGTATAATATGACACTACAAAGGTTAAGATTGTACAAAGATTTTCTTAACAAAAATCATTTAGCAAGAGAAAAAGGCCATAGGATGGGATTTCATGAGTTTGTTAGGACAGAATAATTAGCATAAAATATATAAATGTTATAAGGGTATGATCCTGATAACATTATGTCCTAACAATTACCCCTTTTTTGGAGCAATTTTGAAACACTGCCCCTATATTCTTCTCAAATCCACCAAGAGAATATAAACAGCTTCATAATGAATAGAAGTAGATTCATCGTTAACATGAGGATGGTTCCCATGAGATCAATATCACGAAACAACTTCCTCTTAGACTTCAATTCTCCAACTTCCTTCACAAGCAACTCCTTGAGAAATATCGTATTCAAGATCCACTTGCCCTTTTTTGGCAACAATTGATGAAACAATAATCTAATAAGAATGACAATAAATCATTCAATTAAGGCACATTAAGTAACATTATCCTAATGCAAAGAAACAATTTCCTCAACCATATGACTCTTAAGGTGGAATATACTCATTTGATTTATTCAACTACTTCTCAAGATAGATCCCACGTATCCCTATGAAACCTCAAATGCCCAATGTTTCATTATTCAAATTATTTCTTTCAAACATCCATAAACAATGTCAATGAGACATGGTGGTTGCATTCAAATATATACATCTCTAGGACATGTTACAGCTTATTTCACCTGATCAATTTTCCCATAATCTTACAAATAACCATTCATAAGATGTACATTGGATACAAATATATGTGCCCATAGCCTCAATCAGATTTCATGCTGATCTACAAATATAAGTTGCATATATAACTACCCACACAAGATTGACTGGCTAACCTCCTCTATGGCATCCTTCAATAAGTAAACTAAAAATGTTCAGCTTTACAAAGCAATCAATAGATCTAGACAAATAATCACATCATACATATGAAGATGACATTGATGAGTGTACAAAGACTAATGTCTGTCCACCAGTCTTGATAAAAGAATACCTTGTTTTCACCCACATCACTTTCTTCTAATCCATCAGAAATTAATTGTTAAGTAAATTTTTATTAGTGTTCCATAGGGATGTGTCATCTAGGATTTGGGTGGCATCCCAACGATGGCCAAACAAGGACCAAACATCACCTATTTTTTAGGACTGGACAAGAAGCACCATCCAGTAGATTTTTTTTAAATAAGTATATTTTAGAAAAGTGTGCTAAAAAAACCCTAAGAACCTAAGGGAGAGGATTTTCATTGCAAATTCACCACATTGCATGCACTTTTTCAAATTGCAGTTTCTTTTAGTTTATTTGAAGTATTTTGATAGTTATCCCCAAATTCCAAGAAAATTTGGCCATCCCCAAAACCAAAACTACATTCTCACATCCCAAGAACTTGGAGAAACAATGGTTACTATCAAGAATGGAAATTCTCCATTTGATCTCTTCCTAGGGCACATAAGATTAACCTACTTTGCATACCCAATGGAATGCCTCCTTTTAATAAGGAGATTAAGCAACGTAGAATGTGATAATATTGACCAAAATAGTGCATAATGTGTAGCTTCATGTGCCTATACATACAAATTTATGATAGTGTTTGAAGCAAATTTCTAAAATGGGAATCCTAGGACCTGGAGTAGCAACTCTAGAGGGTTCTTGAATGAAATTTATATAAGTTGTGGATTGACCATAGTGATAAGGAAGATCAAATGAGTGAGAATATATCCATTTACAAGGGAAGGAATGTAACAAATCCATCTTCATAAAAGGCTTTATCCTCAAAGCATGGGAACAAAGGATGAGCATCCACAACAAATAAGTGATGCTTATTTTCCCAGAGCATAACAACCTGGAATATGTTTCCAGAATATTTTAAGGTCCCAAAATAAGTCTTCTTTTTCCCTCCAAAATAGGAAGCTATGATTGAACTTGAGAGTAACTTCTTTTTAGAAGTAATAAATGGAAAACATTTTGAACGCATCACTTATTTGGAAGATCTAAAGTGTGTGTTACCTTCCTTTCTTTTTCCAACTTTTACAAATGATTTGAAGTCCTTATCGCTTTATTTTAACATATTCCAATAGAGTTGTGGGCACAAAAACATCCAATCACCTTTAAATTCCCTCTTGAAGCTTCTTGATCAGCTTATTATTTCTTTCCATTTCATGCAGACTACAAATACTATTTTAAATTTCAAATTCTTGGATGAGATTATTCTACAAAATCACATGCAACTATCATTTTTCTTTGATAAAGTACAATTTCCTTATGACTCGTAACCATATAAGGCAATAACCAATGGCATGATATTACTAGAGGCAAACATTTAACAATAGCAAGCCATCAAAGCTAACCTTCTAAACATAAATCTCAATTTTAGAGAAGGTAAATATGGGTTTCTAACCTATAAATCACTTTTACAAACAAACCTTGATCATTTATTAATATTGTCAATATTGTCAATGACATTTTGACATTCTTAACTTCTTATATAATCTGCATTAGGGGATCATTCTTCATTTCGTCCCAATAAGCCATCGACTGCCTAATTATCTTTGTCCTTTTTATGTATGATTTCATAATCAAATATTTGGATCATATCTACCCACTTTCATTGTTTCATCAACAAGGCCTTTTGTTAAAGGTGATATTTAACACTATCATGATCAATTTTTCCTTGGGATCAATTCAACAATTTTCTTAGACAAATGATCATCGAATGGAAAACTCTTACATGAAATAATATTGTTAAAACATGGTTTGAAAGACTGAAATAACAAAATATTAAAATTTAAAGCTTAAGTTAAAAACTTATCCAGCATTATTGGAGAAAGAATATGGAAATATTGCATCTTCAAAATTGTAAACCCTTCCTACTAGAGCTAAGAGGTTGAAAGAATAAGAAAAAGATATTGTGACAAATTAAAACCAATAGATCAGCAAACAAACTTCCAATCTGCATATAAAATCAGCTCTTAATAAGAAGTTCAAACTTCTTGACAAAAGAAATTCAATAAAAAAGATTGCTTAAATATCAATGCTTCACCAAACATGAAACAAATTGCTTGTAGATCAATGAGAACAAACTAAAACCACAGTTAAACCTCACTGACACCCTCACAACTATGAGATTAGTCAGCTCCGACACGAAAGGTTTTGAGGGTTTTATTCATACTTACAAGACAAATGCTTGGACTCCTTGTCAAGGATATTCAAGTTGCCACAATCCAAACCATGCTAATCTAGAGCAACTACCAAAACCTATTTAGCTTGATTGGAATGAGTCAATCCTTATTTGACTTGTCATCATTCTAAAAAGTACTCGAAATATTCTTGATGACCATATTCTATGTGTGCTTTGAGGTTGACGCCTTTTCCAACAATGAATGGCATGTTATATGCCTAATTATGCATCAATAGATATCAACAATTGCTATCTAGAAACATGAACTATCATCTTCTAGTGACAAAACCTATTAGACATGCCCTTAATTCATTGTTTATTTTATACAGTTTGGTCAATAGCTTTCAATATGTAAATACATTACATATTTACAATGTCTATCTAGTAAATGTGTGACAAGACAAACAATATAATTGGGTGGTAGTACTAACTGTAGTGTAGGAAAAAGTATCCCTTTTTCACACTTAATTTGGAAATAATTATTAATAAAATGAGCTTAATTATACCTTAATTTAGTGTTGTAATATGTCTTTCATATTTACATTAAGTTTAGGGCCCTTTTAGATTAAATGGATTTAATTGTGCCTTGTCTTTGATGTTGTAAGGTGTATCTTTACACTTTCACATTAATCTAGGGTTTTATTAATTACTTGAGGTTAAGTTGCCTTAATTGGCCCCTTTAATTCAAATCCACGCCTAATTAAATGCAATTTCCGAGGCATAAAACCCAACATTCATAAATGTCATTTCATAATTTGGAAGATGTGTGTCCTAGGTAAGTGACCTAGGGTGAATGGGGCCTCACTTAGATCTAGGACCCTAATTTAACATAATGTTTAACATTGACCAATGTGTATCCTAGGTAAGCAGCCTAGGACCCATTCGCCCTATGGTGAATAGGTCCTCACTTAGACCTAGGACACCCATTTGAAATATGTTTTTGGCGGTATTTTAATGATTTCAAATCCACAATTCAATGTCCGCTTGTGTTATTTGAATTTTGGGAATTGATGGTAAGATATGTATAAATAAGAGATTATTTCACTATGTTTCATCTAAACAATCCTAGCAATTTTGATTCAAGCATCCTAAGATTTCACAAGAGCATTGATAAAGCATTCAAGAGAATTTTCAAAGCATTCAAGCGCATATTTATAGAAGATTATTGCAGCAATCAAGATTCCATTGTCATATCAAAGATGTATTGCATCATGCATGTTTTTGAGCTAATATGGTGATGTAGTGTTCAAGATCTAATCAAGCATATCAAAGGCATTGTTTCACATCAAGTTTCATGATCAAGATCTACATTTATGAGGCCACTTCATACTAGTTTCCAGATTTGTTATCCAAGGTTCAAATAAGGATTGGTGAGTTGTGACATTGTTGTTCATTCATCATTCCTTCTTTCATATTTCATTTCATTTCAAGGTTTAATTACCAAAACAGGGTTTGACCAAGGCAAACCCCCATTCCCTAACAAACAACATTTTTCTCTCTTTGATGTGTGATTGCAGATTTTAGATTGAAGATCCTTTGAAGAGCAAAATTGAAGAAAGTTGCAAAGTTGTCAAAGTTGCAAGAAAAGTTGTCAAATCACGGAAACTCCTCTATAGATTTTATTTCCGGCTTTCCGATAGTGAACACCTAAAATCTGGAAGTGCAGACCGACTAGAAGAGAACCCAAAAAGCAATTTCCAGAAACCCTAGCCAGGACCCATTCGCCATAGGGCGAATGAGTCCTCAGTGAGCTTCAAAAGGTGACTTTTGGTGAAAGGTACACATTGTTTTCCCCTTTCTAGATCTGCCTTTTGATTACTGTTTCAGTCAGATTTAATTACTGTTCTTCATTTGCATATTATAGCTTGCATTGAAATTGGGAAAATAGATCATTTTAGTGAACCCCCCTTTCATAACATTTCCCCCAACCTATTTTTCTTTGTTTCACTAACTAACCTATTGTTTTGGTGAAAGGTACACATTGTTTTCCCCTTTCTAGATCTGCCTTTTGATTACTGTTTCAGTCAGATTTAATTACTGTTCTTCATTTGCATATTATAGCTTGCATTGAAATTGGGAAAATAGATCATTTTAGTGAACCCCCCTTTCATAACATTTCCCCCAACCTATTTTTCTTTGTTTCACTAACTAACCTATTGTTTATGCTTTACTCCCTTCTTTGCCCACCCCAATTCCACTCTCTATTTCCATCATATACATATCCTCATAACACCTTAAATTCCTTTCCAAAATTCCTAAACAAATTTGAAAATGTTTTTCAATCTTTTAAATGCATTAAAAAAAGGCTGAATGGATGACCAGAAAAAGCAATTGCCTCTCAAATATGCTTCTATTGTGTTGCAAGTTCCTCCTCTTGGTTGCAATTCTCTACTATTTTTCAAATATTCTCTTTTTATTTCCTCCCTTTTCCCCTTTTTTCTTTTTCATGCTAATGAGGATAATGACTAATAATAAGATTGTAGGGGGTGTACTAGGGTGAGGCCCTTGGTAAAAAGAGTGGTCAAGATTTGCTAATCATCTTCTAATTAAGGATGCAATCCAAGACTTCGTACATAAGACTAGCTTTTGATGTTACTACTCTTGATCATGTTCTCCATGGAATGCATGGGTGCTCTTGGTCTCAAGAAGCTATGAATAAACCTACAAAATAACAAGTCAGCAGATATATGTAAAAGGTTGCTAAGTTCCTATCTAAATAATGCAAAAAAATGATAGGAATTTTGGCTGGAAACAATGACAATTTTTTATTATTATTTTTGGTCAAAAAGATAGTTACAAAAAAGTACATGGAAAATGACCTAGAAACAACCACAAGAAGATTGTCACCCTCTTGAAGCCAAACGTAGGTTGATGCCCAACATCTCTAAATCATGGTATAAGCTTGTATAAATGTCCACCCTAGGGTCTACCCCCACCCTCCTCCTTGCCAATATAATTTTTGGCTCCAAGATTCTTGGAGTCAACTAAATTATTAAACTAAAATCACTTACAATAATAATTTGAGTGACATTTTATTCAAAAATGAATCCTAAACCTTCTACAAACTCAAAAAGTGACTTCCTAATGCCACAAGCACTTTTATAGTGCAAGAACTTTTTTATTTCATTTTTTATCAATAATGAATCCTAAACCTTCTACAAACTCAAAAGTTTACTTCATAATGCCACAAGCACTTTTATTTCACTTTTGATTACATTTTGTTAACTCAAAAGTAAAATTACTCTAAAGACTAAAATACACAAAATAGGAACATTATAAGTCTACCTTGCTAGGAATTGTGTGTCCCCAAGAAATGCAATGTTGGATGTTGTAGAATATACTCTCCATCCCATGTGGCATACTCCTATGGCAAATCCTTCCATTTTATTAAGTACTACATAAGAACTCTACTTCTAAGATGTCTCTCTACCAAAATCTTCTTAGGAATCAACTATAAACATCCCTCATCATCCATGATGGTACATCTATCAAGGGTACAAATTTATTCCTAATCAACTTCTTCAACCATGATAAATGGAATACATTATGCAATCAACAATCCCTAGCCAACTCCAACTCATACACCTCTCTAGTCCTCCTACCACTTTGTAAGGACAATAAAATTTTGGCTTAAGTTTCTCCTTGCCCCTTTTCAATGTAGACTATATGTACATGTAAGGTGCAAGTAAAATAATCTCCAACCTCAAAAGTCCTCTCAACCCTCTATCAATTTGTGTATACCATGTCTCTCTTGTTCTTCATTGATATGATATTGAAGTACCACTAGAATATCTTGTAGCTCTAAAGACTCCATCGTGAGTGCTCTCATCTATGTTAACATGAGATCAAATGTTGAAGGAGAATCCCATCCATAAAATACAAAAAGGTGCCATTTGTATAGTCATATGGTAGGTGGTATTATAATAATGCTCAAACAAATACAACCATAGGCCCTGCATTGTTGATCAATGGCATAGCATCACAAATTTTCTTTGACCCACTTATTCACTATCTCGCTTTGCCATCCCTATAAGGGTGACAATATGTCATGTCCCTGGAATCTCAACATTAAGATAATAATTAAATAAGATAAAAACATAATAAAAGTATAAACATTAGTAATTATTAATTATCACAAAGATAATATTATAATTAAATTATCAAAGATAATATCGTAAATATTAAAATATGAATAAAATAATTTAAATATTATTATAATATAAAATATAATAATATATATTGAAAGAAATAAATGGAGCAAGCAAAGAGATAAGGAATTAAAACAAGATAATTATGGAATATAAAATTGTAAATAATGACAATAAAATAAATACTAAAAATGTATCAAATTAATATAAGATAATAAAATCAATTAATATAAATATTATCATAATTATCAAATAATTATTAAGAAATATTATTATAAATATTATTATAAATATTATATATAATATTATAAATATTAAAATATACATATTTAAATAATAAATAATACTATAAATAAATATAAATAATATTACAAATAAATTAAAAATAAAATAGTAAAATATAATACACATCAAAACAAAATAATAAAAATGAATATAATTTGAGATATCATTAAGGAATGTTTAACTAAAAGTCATGTCCATTTGTGGGGTTATCTCTATTCAAAGAGATGCCTCTCTTCATGGAGGTATAAGGATATAAAATAAGAAGGGGAAGAAAAGGGAAAAGAAAGGATATTGAATACACATCAGATTTTAAGAAGAAGAGAGAAGAGTAAAGGAATGAAGATATAAAAAGGAGATCTATCAATAGTGTGTAGAGAACAATAAAAATACAAATTAGAAAGGTTTGGAATTAGTTTTCAAAACGCAGCAATCATCTCAAAAGGTTGTGTCTCTTCTAATGAATGTCTCTTTTCAAAAAGATACATCTTCTCCTTTGAATGTGAAGATATCAAAAGAGAAAGAATGAGATAAGTATAGGGAGAAAGAATGAGTAGTCAAAGGAATAAAATGGAATGTGAATATAGGAAGAAACATAATATGATTTGAAAGGCAGATTGAGAACAAGAAAATAAGGATCAACAACTATAAGAGGTATTTAAGTGATAAGTTATTGTTGGCGTAAAATCTAACACCTCTGGAGTGCAGGTTTGTACGGACAGCTATGTACACTACGCAATGAGTGCTCTTCAAATTAGGGAGGGAAGCTCCCTCGTTGTGCTGGAATGCAAGGAAAAGAAAAGTAATCTAAGTCCTATCTTTTTGTTCTCAGCTGGAAGAGGCACAAAGTTAAGAAAACCAAGAACGTTGCAGCTAAGGATTTCCTGGTTTCGCAGATCATTAACTACAACTAAGCTAACTACTTTAAATCTATCCAGTTTCCTCAAGAAAACAGAGCATGAGGAAACGGAGCAAGGTTTGACTATCAGACGATAAACAAGTATAGACTCTCAACTTGAAGGCAAGGTGGCACATCTATTTGCTCAATCTAAACCAGTTTATTGATAACATCACACGATAAACTGAATACGAATTCTCTACTTGAGGGCAAGGTGGCACAACTATTATCTCAATTCGAATAAGTTTATTGTTCACAACACTAGACGATAAACAAGTGCAGATTCTCTACTTGAAGGCGAGGTAGGCACAACTATCATCTCAATCTGAACAAGCTTATTGAACACAAAATAGATTTAAGAATTTACCATGATAATCTCATGAAACCCTATGTGGCATAACACTTGATCATAACGGTAAAGGTTCACAAAACAGATTTATCATCACAATCTCATGAAACCCTATGTGGCATAACAATTGATCATAATGGTAAAGATGCACAAAACAAAAAGAATTCACCATTACAATTGCATGAAACCCTATGTGGCATAACAATTAATCGTAATAGCGAAGACACATGAACAAATACCAAAAGAGCAATATTGAGGGCAAGGTAGGCGCAGCATATATTTCTCTCTCAATCAAAAGTTATTTACAAATGAGCAAAAGCTCTTATTTATATACATCAAGGTGTAAGGAACCCTAAAATCGCCTTGAGTCATCTACAGTCTTGCAATGCATGCAAGATTTGCTACCAAACCCTAATAAAGTAAACTATACAGTTAACTGGAAAACTACCATCAGTTAACCGAAACATCTAATCTAAAAATGGACAATTGTGCGAGCATGCACGTCCTTATTGAAAGCATGTTAACTGGAACACTACCATCAGTTAACGGAAAACCCTAAAAGAAACTCCAAGTAAATAAAGTAAATCTCATAATAGATATGCATGTGATGACAACATCGAGTTAACTTGAAAAGGGTAACGCCAAGTTTAACTCCTGTGTGTAATGTCTATCCTGAGAGGTGGGAACTGAAGTTTACTGTCCGTGATCTCGAGCAACCAATCCCTCAACGAGATTGTTAACTGCATCACTATTTGAAGGTCGTCACAATTCACTACTTGTCAGCAACTTGAGCAATCTAGGCAATCTTTGCACACTCAAACTAGCATTTCACTGACTGGCAACTTTGGCGGCTCCGTAACTGAAGTGATGGCCACTATCTTTTCTGCATCTTGATGCTTCTGACGCTTTTGCATGACGAAACTGCGAAGCTTGACTACGCACACTCTGGTTGTGAGAAATGCAAACGAACTTGCTGCACATGCAGAATTCCAACGGTATCAACCCTCCAAACCAGCTTTGGAAGACAATCGGCCATACGAGGCATGCAACCATGTGAACTTGAGTGACCACCTTTTAACCCTTCGAATACGCTTGATACAAATCAGTCTCAGCTTTTCTAATGAAATCATGAATTAAGACCAATTTGGTCTTGAATTTAGTCTGTGTGAACTGCACTCTGAAAAACTCGCCTGTTGACTGTGAACACGGCTATATTCTGGCAACTTTTCTGGAAAACTAAAAATACCCTGTTGAAGCTAAAAATAGCCTATCGGAGAGCAATTTTCACAGAAAAATCTGAGATATGGGTTTTGTCCAGAAAAAGATTCTACCAACCCAGAACGTTAGAAATGCGAAAATCTAACTTCTACTAGACCATGCAAAGAGTTTTCAGTTGAGAAAATTAGAAACTCGAGAACGAATGCTCTGAAGTAAATTTTCTTGAAAAATTCTGGCACATGGGTTTTCTCGAGGAAGCTATTCTGAATCAACCCAGATGATTTGTTTTGTTAAAATTTGCCAATTCTTCAAACATGCGAATGAATTTAAGACGAGAAATAGAAGAATTTAAGACAGAAGAATGAGGTTTTGATGCTCTGCTTCTTCTAAAATCGCCATCTTGTCTGAAGCCTGCTGATTAATTTGGACTTGTACCTGCAAAGAAAGTGTTTTGATGTCTTTGCCAATGATTGCTGATGAAGAATTCGCCTTTACTCTTGAAAATTACGAATTTGCCTTTGAAGATATGAATTGCTTTGAAATATAGGAATTTTGCTTGAAAATACGCCTTTGCCTTGAAGAAAAACAAATTTTGCTTGAAAATACGCCTTTGCCTAGAAGAAAAACGAATTTTGCTTGAAAATATGAATTTCTCTTAAAAATAAGAATTTCTCTGGAAGCTTGGTGAATAATAAATGAAGGCGCCATGTTTAAACAAGAGAAAATTCGCACCAACTTGTTGACTGCAAGATTTAAAACCTCAGCTGAAAATAGAAGGCTTCTGATTGGACCCCTTTCAGTTACACAGATACTAACACTGAGTCCAGATAAATAATAATAAATTAATATTCATCATGCAATTTGCAAAGGCATCAATTTTAGAGATTCGCCATTTTAATGCCAAAATATGCAAAATAAATATTAAATATTTATTTAACTTCAGTTGACAAACCGAATGAAGCTTTGAGATTCACCGGCGAACTTCACTGATTCCGAAAAGTCATCGTTTGAGCTCATAGGCATCCATTTGCTCAAGATATTGCACTTTTTATTAACTTCCTATTTTATAGTTGACGACAAAGTTACGACTGGCCATCTTCGACACTGATTTCCGAGTGACCGGGAGATGCTGAGACTGAACTGGAGAATTCATCGGAAAGCCTATTGAACAAGGAAGAAATGTCTGCTGGGAGACACTACTGCAAAATCCATCATTTAACACCCTGAAAAATTAGGCACCCCTAATTAAATTCATTTATGAGTTCCAGACTTAACCATTTCCCTAAACTGCCATCTGACACTTCAAACGGCTGTTGATGGCGAATGGTGAACCCTGCTGACAAGAAACGAAGCTCACTGCATGACTGGAGATATTCTGCATCCAACGACTGTACGCATGACCTCTGAAAAGTTCATTAAGGGCCTCAAAAGTAAAAGCGCCCATGGCTCTTAGTTGCACTGATGTCAATTTTGACGAAAGTTGAACTTTCACCCAAGTACCCTACTTTGTCCTCTGATATCTGGAGCTGGGATGACCCGATTCGAGCAACGTTTGTTTTAACGGACAGCCAGAAGGGCCCACAAGAGAAGTCTCTGGAGGTGACGAAGCAAGAAAACTGCTTCTAAGACCTAAAAAACTCCAGTGCGTATTTTATTTAAAATAACCGCTCCAGACTTAGCCATTTTCCGGATGTCTTCACTCTTCAGCATTTCGCCAAAGACCTCGCACGTACGAGCGTTTGCCAAATCCCGAAGGCTGACGGCTAGGCTCGTTGAATAGATAAAATGATTACGCTTGAAAGTCGTGAAGACTTTGAACGCGAACGACCTCATCTGACAGACCTAAAGGCTAGGCGCCTCTGGACTGTGGAAATACACTGCAAATTTTATGTTGGTCCGCCCGTGAAATTACGTGCTTGGTAGATCTTCCCCCACGACCACCTGGAACATCGGATCGACAAGCAGGATGATGCATTGCGGAGCTAGGCTAGAGTAGTACTAATGTCAGGAAGACCTTATCTGCAAATTTTGCCATCTGAAGGCTCATTTAAACCAGCGCCCCTGAGCTGTACTTGCACTGGGAACGCAACGAAGATGCTCTAAAGTGTGAAATCTCCATTATAAGCCCATCTTCAGACGATTGCTGCCGGAGTTCTGAAACTCGGATGACTGTGTTTGATATCTCATTGGATAAGCAGACTAGTTGAGAACAAATTGACTGTATCCACCACCAGAAATACCAGAATTTACCCCCTCTTTAAGATGGGCGCCCTCAGGCTAGAGTTGCGCTTTTGCCTAAAAAAGACAAATTTCTCATATCTGGAACTTTGAGAATTTCAACTTCTGTCGCTGTTTGCCGGAGCTGCAAGTCTCGGAAAGCTTCGCTGGATAGCTCATCGGATAGCCAGACCAATTTTGAAGAGATTGACTGGATTCTTGAACACTTTCAACAAGATCTTGACATTCAAAAAGTTGGGCGCCCCAAGGCTATAGTTGCACTTTTTTGCTTTTTCCCTGAAAAATCTTCATATATAACCACTGAAAACTCTGTCTCGATCACTGAAATGACCGTATGCACCATGAAATGCTGTCGTGAGATGCTCCTCCATTGTGAAAAGCTCCATTCTGAGTCTCTGCTTCAGGGTATGATCAATAAAACTGACTTTGACTGACAAAATATTGACAAAAACTCCATGCTTGATATTGCCCAAAACTGTGTTTTACATCATTTTAGCAAAGTTTAGACTCTTTTATGCAAAATGCCTTGATGAAGCAAAAAATTTGGTTTGGGTACAACAGTTACAACCCCAACTACATTAAGCTTGTGATTCTAGGACAAGATTCAAGATTATCCCAATGGGGGACAATACACAATACTCAACATCAAGTTAGTCCCCAACAATTGAAAGAGCTCCTACCAAAACATGTTCATAAATCAACTATCCTAGTCACTAACTATGGACTAAGGTAAATTTTTAATTCTCAAGACCTCCCTAAAATACACATTTGACACTCGTGGAGTTACACACTCAACAACCATTGTAAGAATTTGTGCATGCTTTGCCAATTGGTCTACCACCACCAAAATACTTTGCTTCCATTCAACAAAAGACAATTGGGTAATGAAATCCAAGGATATCACCAACCACTTCCTATCAAGAATAGAGCGAGGTTGTAACAAACTTGTTGGATATCTCATCTCCCCCAAACTTTGCAAACATACGTCACACTCCCTCACATAACTTGCCATATTCTATTTGAAGCCCTTCCAAGAGAACCTCTCACAATCAACCTAGTAGTTATTGAAGAAAATTGGATGCCCTGCTATGGAAGTGTTATAGGTTGACTCGATATGTCCTAATTCAAGTAAGAATTAAGTGGCATATAGATACAATTCTTACATAGAATGAACCCATCTCATTCCTTGTACCTCAAATCTTGCTCATCCATCTCCAAGGTAGCATCCAACAAACGAGATGTAAAAGGATATTTACCATACTCAACCAACAACCTTTGCTTTCAATCTATGGCAATCCCAAACATAGCATGACATATACAAATGTGTGACAATGTATTGGTTACTTACTAAATTACTCTTACTGTATATGTACTCAATCTCAAATCATAGGCTTGAATCTTGCTTACCCACTTCTATTACCAATTGTTCAAAAATCCTTCTATAATAAAGTACACAAGATTATTGTGATCAATTTTAACAACTTACTTCTCACACACTAAATAGTTAATACTACCTAAATCAAGATAAGGCATGCATCATGGCCACCATCTCTTTATTGTAGATAGAAAATAAACTCTGAGACTCATTTAGCTTTCAACTCTCATAACCAATAGGCATACCCCTTTGCATCAATACTACTCTAATCCCCTCTCCTAAAGCATCCCACTACGGTACAAAAGGAATGGAAAAATTAAGGTAAAACTAGCCAATCATACATCACCTGCTAAGCCTAGCAAAGACTATTTGCCCTAACTCGCTCCATGCAAGAGCCACTTTCTTGGTAAGCTCAATCAATGTTGTTGTTAATGACAAATCCTCATGCAAAACTTTTGTAGTAATTGCATATTCTGAAGAACCTTCTCAACTGCATTAGACTTTCTAGTACTAGCCAGTTCCATATTGCCTCTATCATCACCCAATCCACCCTTGCAACTTCTAAACTGATGATGTGTCCCAAATTTAATAGCTCAATCACACCAAATGTAATGTCCCCAATCGGATTTATGCCAAATCATGATTTAACTTCTGATTTCAGATAATATAATCAAAAGTGACAGCCAATGTTTAGTTCTGATAATTATTTCTGATATGAAAATCAAAACCCTAGCTGCTAAAAAAATCAGAATTTTAAAATAACAAGCCCTAGGTGGTCAGAATGACACGTAAACCCTTAATTTTTTTTCTATTTTTATTCCAGAATACTTGTAACAACAATTTACAATGCCCAAATTGAATTTTCAGAATTCTTTTAGATTTTATGTACTCACAGCAGGTGCTGTACAGCTGGTACAGGTGTACGGCTAGGCTTTGCAGCAGGTGTATGGATCACTTCTAATGTTCAATATGCTGTATGCCTGCTTAGGAAAATTCTGAAATGATATTTGCTACTGTTGAAACCCTGGACATTGCAACTTCTGGGAAAAAAAATTGTTCCCCTTACGATCTGTTCTGCGCTAGCTGGAACTTGTATGGCTGCCTGATAGAACCCTAGATCTGGCTGGCAAACAACAATTTCCTCCTCCAACAGGATTGGCGCTTCACTTTGCTGATTTTGGTTGGCTGGAAAATGTTTAGGGAAGTGCTGAAACCCAAGTATGATGTTGAATGTGCATCCTTCTTTCCAAATATGGTGACCAACTTGAATGCTGAAATATACACTCAGAGCTGCCCTTGTGATCGCTCTAATTTCACCCAAAATTCTTAGAAATTCTTCCAAAACTCTTCAATTTCACCTTGACATTAATATGGAAATATTTGCTTGCAAATCAAATTAGGCCATCACTGGAATATGCATGAAATTCTGAAATCAGCAACAACCTGATACTGAAAACAAGGGTTTTCGACCTTGATCCAAAAATGATGAATTGCAAGAGAATGTTTGTCCTCTAGAATTCAAACACACCAAGGGTTTTTGTCCTTGGATGCCCTAGATTGAACAAACTAATCAAATCTGAAAATTGTATGTAAAGAGGATAACTTGAATGATGATCAAATGAAGATAGGTATCTCTTTGATATACCTTTTCAAATTGGGCCCTTGGGTCCTAAATTTCCCTCCAAGTATTTGAAATATTTTTTATTTTTAATTTTTTTAGTATTTAAAAATACTTTCATTTTAATACTTTGTGTTTAAGAACACCTTTTATTTTAATTATGACAACATTATTAAGTTGCCCCCAAAATTAGAAATTACTAGGCCCA
>VDFB02034791.1:0-48803 GCA_007258455.2 Sequoia sempervirens
AAGGAAAGACTATAAGTGATCTATTTTGGATTGTTTACCGCCTTAACAAGTTAACTGCAGAAGAAAAACTAAAATATCTCTATAAACTGGCACGGTGGCACCCAATTGACTAGGATAAAAAGAACTAAAAGCAAAGGAAATAGTGTTTGCCTCCTCAAACTTGACCACAGAAAAAAATTTAATGTTGCTGGTTGAAATTTACCAACCCAAAGTCAGAAAGTGCTTTTTGTGCTATCATATCAAACCACTCCAATCCACTACACTGAAGAAGGATCTGCACTGCTGCATTCTGCAATTTTGCAATTAATCAATGCATCATAGGTTCATAAGATTTAAGATTGAGTTCTATAGAAAGAAAAAATATAGTTCACAGAAAATTAAAGTGAACTTACCTGAGTGATGAATCCTTTAACATGCATATCAGGTGGGTCAACCACAGGAACTGCCTTTAGCCTATGCTTTGATAAAAGTAATAGGACATGTAATAATGAATCATCCAAGCGAACAGGAAGAAAAGGTCCCCATCTAAATGATCTTGCAATCTCCGCAACCTGTCAATTGCCAGTAAAAGGGTTACGAAATGTCACATTTTCTTTGTTGAATTCAATACTTTTGCCATGTCTCATTTTTTGCGTTGAATTCAATACTTTAGCAAGGTCAAATGAGTTTTGCATCTTACTTTTGCAAGCCCAACATTAGGAAGGTGTTTCAGCATAGAAAAGAAACCTTCCGCCTCAATTTCTTCTATATGATGTGCTGGACTGGTTTGCTCTACATTGTCTGAAGTTCTAATATTGAAGTTAGATTTATTGCTACTCATTGCCAGTCCTCTGCTTTTTTTTTCGGAGTCTGCTAGTTTGAATTTCTGGAAGGCAAAAGTAAAACTTTAATTGATTAAGCTTTATAGTCTATTGAGAAAATTATTCATGTTAGGTGCATATGAACTTTATCCTGCTGGGGATCTCATTTAGTTCAAATAAGATAATGAGCTACCATATATGCACACCTCAAGAGCCCAAAGAACCATGCCGGCAAACTCAACCAAACCAATGTATCGATCTGTAAGAGGATTTTGATTGGACGCTGACTCATCTAATACTGGTGCACCCATCACATTTTGTTTGTAAAGGCATGTGATTGCAACCTCGATAGAATCATTTGATTTGATCTCCAGAACTGCAAAAGCAAATTGATTGTCAAAAGCAAGAACATTCCACACAATGAAAACACACTTTGTTTCAAATTGGATATCTGCATTATTAAAAAATTGCCATTGTTTCAATTCAACATCAACATAATATTCACTTGAACCTATTCTCTATCTATGAGTATGCATTAACAGACCTTAAACTTATCCTTATCTGGTAAACATGAGCAAAACCAGTTGTTTATCATTAGACTTACAATAGTTTTTCCAACTTAACTTTGATATTGGACAGGAGTATTGAGATCTCTGTTTTTAAAGAAGTATAATGGTGATGGTTTACTCTTTAAACTTGCTGAAGATCTTGCCTACACGGCTTATACATCTGGTCGATGGAAGCATAATGTAGTCTTCCTTTTAATATAGATCTTAATATCTCACAGTAAAAATAATCTAATTTGTTAACGAATCGGCTGAAAAACCCAGCGTACCTGGGTACAATTCGTATCGGAATCAAATTCGAGAGTGAAACACCTGTGGAATCGTCCAGGGCACCTTTTTTTGAGGGTGGATTCTTTTGGAATCGTTCATGAGCGTACCCAGGAGATTCCAACTTGGTCGAGGCGATTCCAGAGCGATTCCGTGGCGATTCCAGCGGCGGTCGACAATTTCGAAGCATTTCGTTTGACTTTTGACCATAGAAAACCCGCCGTAAATCCTAAACAGCGATCATTTTCACGAGCAACAGCAGACACAGAAGAAAGGAGCGTTTGATATCCAGACTCTCACAGCGTGGTTACTAAGACAAGAACAAAGCGGTCATATAGCCGGCGAACTGGTAATTGTGCTCTCAGGTATTTCTTTGGCACGTAAGCAGATTGCTGCTCTTGTATAAAACGCGGGCATAGCCAACCTCACGGGCCTCCAGGGACGAGTCAATGTGAAGAGCAAGGATCAGAGAAGCTCGATGTTGTCTCAAATGAAGTTCTATGCACTTTGACACGTTACTTGTTTGCTTCTAAACCTTCTAAAACTCTAAATACCAAACAGTGTGCCTAATGTTTACTTCTCACTCTTTTGCGCCAATTTTTATTGGTCGGAAATATGGTTTTTAAGGGGTAGGAAATATGTATTGCTGCTCGCCCAATTGCCTTTACACTTTGAGAAAGCATTATTGTGCATAATATACTGATCTGCAGATAGGTTTTCCAGGATCTTGAAATATATTTCATGGTGTTCATCCTCTTGAGACAATAGATTGAAACCCTGAACACATTTTAATACAGCAGAAGAGATAAGGGTTGGTTCAGCATTCTGTTAAAAATTATTTCAATCTTGCTACTTGTATTTCTATCTTGCTGCTTGCAGTTGCTTTTGTATTACAATGGCAAACAATTATAGCTTCATTGGACAACCCTGCTTCAAAATCGACCAAAGTTCACCTTTGTGGAGGCATGTAGAAATGATAGAGCAGATTCCAGGTGATGGGACATATGTTTGGATATGTAGGGGGTGTGATCAAAGGTATACAAGCTCATACAATCAAGTGAAAGCTCATTTGTGTGCCATTCCTAACATGGCAATCAAAACTTGTCCAGGAAAGAATGGCATACATGTGCCAACTCAAAAAATAGCAGAATATATTAGAGAGCAAGAGGAAGCAGATGCAGCAGTTGTCCTTGGAACAAGGCATCCTTTGAGGAAAGGCAAAGGGTCACAAAGACCATCTACTTCGTGATGAGCCTGCTGGCTCTCAACTTCAAAACCCAATTTTCTTAAGTCTTTAGGTGTTTTTTAAGTTTTTTAGAGAATTTTTGATAGACAGAAGAGAAGGGGCGCACATCATAAATGCTCATAAAAGGTAAATTTACACTATTTGCTTCAGAATGAAAGTGTAGATTGCATTATTTTATTGTAACAAATAGATTGCAAATGATACACATACCAGAATAGCTCCAGATTATTTAATTAAAGAAATTGCTCATTTGACAGCCGGAAATGGTGAAAACAAGCAAATAAGCACGCCACCTCTCCAGATCTGATTTCTCCCACTCCAGAATGAGGTACAATGCTCTGGTAGGGGTAGACGCCAATGTTGAAGCACAGAAATGAGCAAAGAAGAAGGCGTTTCTCTAGTTTCCTTCACACGCCTTTTCCAGAGATGCACAAAACCCAAGGTAATAGTACGCCCAAGCCATTCACAGAAGAAACAAGGATGAAAGCTGAGAGATGCTGGTGAGGACGCCTCAAGATGATGAAACCCTCCTCTGAACTGAAAAAAACCAAATAATAATTCTCTGAATGAAACCTGTAGAACCTCTGAATGAAGTTCTCAACTGCACTGATTCAGCTGATCTTTCACAGCCTCAAAAGCACTCAACACTGAAGAGTTATCGTTCCTCAATGGACAAATTGTTCAAACCCTGGTCACAGGAGAATGCACAGGAGAAATAGCACAAGGCAAAGTGAAATTGTCAAAAGATGAGTTTCTATTGCCAGAAATTGCTTTATACCTAAATGGCACGCATTTCCAAGAAGATACGCCATTTAGCAATCATTAAAATCTTTTAATATTTAATTAAGTCTTTTCAATAGTCAAGACTTAATACTTGAGCGCACTTTTAATATTTTAAGTCATTAAAATATTAAATCTCCTTTTTGAACATTTTAAGTGATATAAAATATATTAAAGTCGATGTGACTTTAATAAAAAGGCATTAAGTTAAATAATTAGCTTAATCACTTAAAATTCCATAACTTGCTCAAAACTTCGAATGTTACGTCTTGGAGTCATTGTGGACTCACAAAATGCTGGCGTGAACCGGATCAGCGGGCTCTGACAAAGCGATCAACCTCTCCGGTAAAATTTACCATTGACCACTCTAACCAATCTGGCTAGCCCTGGGGTCCAATAAAGGGGCTAACCTGCTACGTTCCCAGAGAGCTGTCTAGCGAGGGACATCACCGGTGATCCCAGCCCTCCCGAATTTGCTTGTCCACAAGCAAACTCAAAGCAGAATCTTTGAAGAATGCTGCTCTCCCAAAGTAGCATCCTCTGTAGGTGGAATCCCTCCCATAACCAAATTATTCACACGATAGCCACCTCCAGAGATGGCTCTCCCAGAGTCGAGGAATGGCCTCGGTATCAAAGGAAACCGGTTTCCCCTCATCATCGAGGGGTGGCAAAATCAATAGAGGAATGCGATGTTGTCCCAAAAGCACGACGCCCAACCCACATCGGAACGTTGTGAATTCCCTGTCCCACCCAGGAGATCCTAACTCATAAACCACTTGGCCGTCGATCGACAACTCACAGAAAGGCCCATAGTGCTCCTTGGCTTAAGTTTCTCAACGCCCTTCTTACGAAGGGTGGACTGCCTATAAGGCTGAAGCATCAAATACACCAAATCATCGATCTCGAAAGACCGCTCCACTCGCTTCTGATCAGCATATTGCTTCTGCTGATTTTGGGCTTTTTGTATATTCTCTTTGAGTGCTCTCATAATATCCTGGTTCTCCTGTAATAAATCACCAGCACTGGGAACTCTACTGTCACTCAGCAATAAGTCTAGAAAGCTCGGAGCATCATATCCATATAGTGCTCGGTAAGGTGTCATCTGGATGCTCATGTGATGGGTGGTATTGTAGCAATACTCACAAAGATATAACCACCTCACCCATGCCTTCTGCTGCCCTGAACTATAATTTCGCAAGTACCCTTCCACCCATTTGTTGACGATCTCCGTCTGCCCATCTGTCTGGGGGTGGTAGCTGGTACTCGGGGTGAGCTCTGTCCCGCAAAGTTTGAATAACTCCTGCCAGAAGTTACTCATAAACCTGCTGTCCCTGTCACTGACTATACTGCGAGGTAAACCGTGCAGCCTGAATACCTCTTGAAAGAACAAATCTGCCACCTGGGTAGCCGTGTGTGTAGTAGTGATTGCGAAAAAGTGTGCATATTTCGTCAATCGATCTACCACCACGAAAATACTGTCCTTCCCTTGAGCTTTTGGCAAGCCCGTGACGAAGTCCATGGACAAACAATCCCACTTCCTCTCTGGAATAGGAAGCGGCTGTAGTAAACTTGCAGGGTATGTGTGCTCTTGCTTGTTCTGCTGACAAACAAGACATTCCCTGACATACTGGAGAACATAAGACTTGAGACCCTTCCGAGAGAATTTCTCCCGTACCTGCCTATAGGTCTTAAAGTAACCGGGATGTCCTGCCATGGGTGAATCATGGAATGACCTCAATACTCTGTCCCTCATCGCAGAACCTGGGACCAATAAAATCCTCCCTTTGTAGATGATAAGGTCATCTACAAGTGAATACTTGTCATCCTGTACTGATCCATCTACTATGCTAGAGGCCCATGGGTCCTTAGCATACTCTGCTACTATCAGATGTCTCCAGTCCTCTGAAACTAGTGTAATAGAGCTCAAGTGAGGACGGCGAGATAAAGCATCAGCAACCACATTTTGAGTGCCCTTGACATAGGAGATGTCAAAATCGTAGGACTGAAGCTTGCTGACCCATTTTGTTGCCTCTCATTAAGATCTCGCTGCCCAAGAAAATGCTTCAGACTATTATGATCGGTTTTCACAGTGAATTTACTACCAATCAAATACTGCCTGAATTTGGCCATGGCATGCATGATGGCCAACATTTCCATATCGCCAGATCGCGGCTAGTTAGGACCTCACCAGCTTCACGCTCTCGAAGCTATAGGGTGTCGATCCTGCATGATAACTGCACCAATACCCTCACCACTGGCATCGCAATGTAACTCAAAAGGTTTGGTGAAGTCCGGTAGAGCCAAAACTGGACATGTGGTCATGAGAAGTTTGAACTTCTCAAAGCACGCCTGTGCTAGTGGTGTCCACACAAAAGCACCCTTCTTAGTCAAATTAGTTAGTGGCGCAGCATGCCGCGAGAACGCACTAACGAACTGACGATAGAAGGCACATAATCCTACAAATCCCCTGAGCTGTGTCAATGTCTCAGGTGTAGGCCAATCGATGATGGCTTGAACTTTCTCTGGATCCATCTTTCGGCTCACACTTGCGGCGATGATGTGTCCCGGATACTCTAAAAGCTCTACACGCCATGCCTAAAAGCACTTGGACTCCCTTGGTACAAGGACCCCACATCAAGAAATTATGTAGCAATTACCTCATCAAGTGAACCATATGTTCCTCCCATGATTTGCTTTACTAAACCGGATAGCCGTCCGAAGAACACCAATACGGACTCGGTTGGATGTTCGCGTTGGACAGGCAGGACGACGGATAGACGTGCGGTTCCTGTATGATCCTCGAGCTTCGGTCGATGATACCCTGTCCCTCGAATAAATGCTGAAGTAGCAAGCTCCATGGCTTCGTCTATCAACTCATCTATTCGTGGAATAGGATACATGTTCTTTATAGTCTTCCTATTGAGCATCCTATAGTCAATACACATCCTAAGTGTACCATCCTTTTTCTTCACCAAAACAACTGATGAAGCAAAGGGTGACTTACTCGGCCTAATGTGCCCCATAGCTAAAAGCTCCTGAATAGTTTTCTCAATCTCATCTTTCAACGCTTGGGGTGCCGGTAAGGAGTAATCATAATCGGTTTCGTGCCCTCATCCAGCTCTATAATATGCTCAATACCTCTATCAGGAGGTCTGCCTGGTGGAATTGCACTGAACACCTTAGCATGTTTGATTCGAAGTTCCTGCACATCTGGATGGTAAGAAGAAGCTTGCTGCTCCAACTGTGAAGGCATTAGCTTGCACTCAGCAGCCCACTCTACCATATCATTACGAATCAAACGTTCCATTCTCCGGAGTGAAATTTCTCTAAGGTTGCTGTCCTTGATGGCTTTTAGAATATGATTTGTGCCATCAATGCTGAATTTCATCTCCATGTCACGCAAGTTAAGCGTGAATTCTCCTATTGCATGAAGCCACTTCATGCCAAGAACTATATCCGTTCCTCCCATGTTTACAACATAAAAATCTGCCTTGAACTCAAAATTGTTAAGTTTCAAAGGCAAGTCAGGTATCATCCTCTCACAGTTGAGAGTGTATCCATCTGCAACCTTCACACGTATGCCTTCAAACTGCTGAGTTTGAATTCCCCGTTTCTCCACTAACCGTGAATCGATGAAGTTGTGGGTTGCACCTGTATCTAGAAGGGATATGACCCTTTGACCAGCTAGGATCCCACGGAGTCTGAAAGAACCCTCTCTCTGCATGCTGGACATATGAGCCTCCTTAAGTTCTGTTTCTACTACAATTTCTGCCTCATTTTCTGACTCTTCTCCATCTGTATCATAGATTGGAGCTTGCTGATCAGAAAAATCAGTCAACGCTTCTCCCTCATAAAACCACTCCATGTGCTTGTTTTGCCCTTTAGGTTTGAGGGGGCAGTCATGATTAAAGTCATATGGACCTTTGCAGTAAAAACAAAGTTTTCTTCTTCGTAAATCATTCATTGTTTCTCAATCTAAAGGGGCTGCAAATTTCTTCTTTTGATCTGCATTATCAGCCTTCTTTGGATCTGATTTATTCTCCGTGTATGAGGTAGTAGGTTTCGAGCCAAATGGCTTACGAGGTGTAGATAGCTCCATGCTGCGAGCTTTCCTCATGGCCTCCTGTAAAGTAGGTGGATCAAATGCTTTTATCCAACCTTTCATGGGCTCGAAAAGACCCTCAATGAACAATATAATCAGCCTTCTTTCTGAGATTCCTGTCACCATCACAGATAGTCTTTGGAATTCACCAATGTACGATTCCAAGCTACCTAACTGTTTCAGCTGTGCTAAATCTCTGAAGAAAAGCTCAGGATCACGTCTATCAAATCTCTCTACTAGTTTATCAGTAAATTCCTGGTATGAGGTAATCCTGTCATGGTGAAGAGTAGTCATACCATGAATCCACCAGTCATGTGCCACGCCATCAAGGTGAAGTGCTGCAAATCGAATGGCATCTTCCTCAGGCATGGGGCGTAGTGTCAAGAATGTGTCAAGTTTACTAACCCAGGCACGTGCTGTAACCCTACCACTGCCATCATAATGTACTAAGGTTAGTTTGTTGGTAGCCTGTCTGAGATCATTCTGCTTGTGTCTAGGCCGCCTATCATTCCTGCTTCTGGTGTGTTCTCTCTTCTGGCTCATGAATCTGTCGAAGTTAAGGTGCTCCTTAACTCTCGGTGGCAAATTATCCCACTCATCATGCATAGCCATAATGTTATCTGTAAAATTTATCTCACCACCCTGTTCAACTTCGTCCACTTCCTCAGCATCATCTCTGGTAAAAGTAGGACATGTAGCTCTCTCAAAAGTGCGTGCTGGAGCTATAATTCTTTGAGGCTCTCTATGGATACTGCCTTCACGATCTTGATCCAGATTCTGAGTTCTATTAAGGGTCAAATTTTGGACATTCGTGCTGAGTTGCTGAAGAATAGTCGCCACTTGTTCTTGCCCTGCAACCATACCTCTGAGCACGTCTTTAGCTTCTCTGTCCTCATCATCCCAAGGATTCCTGTGAGAACTTTCACCTGCCCTGTTCGCCATATTATCCCAGTCTATTTCCTCCTCCTGATCTGCAAACGGAAATGGTGGGAAAGGATTTTGGTCACCTCTCTGATTTCTAGGACCCCCTCTGGAATAGAACTTGCCAAAACCCTCTTTGTGTGACTTCATAAATTTCTCAAACCCCACAAGCTGGCAGGATGTGAGCTCTGATACCATTGTGATGAGCCCTGCTGGCTCTCAACTTCAAACCCCAATTTTCTTAAGTCTTTAGGTGTTTTTTAGTTTTTTAGAGAATTTTTGATAGACAGAAGAGAAGGGGCGCACATCATAAATGCTCATAAAAGGTAAATTTACACTATTTGCTTCAGAATGAAAGTGTAGATTGCATTATTTTATTGTAACAAATAGATTGCAAATGATACACATACCAAAATAGCTCCAGATTATTTAATTAAAGAAATTGCTCATTTGACAGCCGGAAATGGTGAAAACAAGCAAATAAGCACGCCACCTCTCCAGATCTGATTTCTCCCACTCCAGAATGAGGTACAATGCTCTGGTAGGGGTAGACGCCAATGTTGAAGCACAGAAATGAGCAAAGAAGAAGGCGTTTCTCTAGTTTCCTTCACACGCCTTTTCCAGAGATGCACAAAACCCAAGGTAATAGTACGGCCCAAGCCATTCACAGAAGAAACAAGGATGAAAGCTGAGAGATGCTGGTGAGGACGCCTCAAGATGATGAAACCCTCCTCTGAACTGAAAAAAACCCAAATAATAATTCTCTGAATGAAACCTGTAGAACCTCTGAATGAAGTTCTCAACTGCACTGATTCAGCTGATCTTTCACAGCCTCAAAAGCACTCAACACTGAAGAGTTATCGTTCCTCAATGGACAAATTGTTCAAACCCTGGTCACAGGAGAATGCACAGGAGAAATAGCACAAGGCAAAGTGAAATTGTCAAAAGATGAGTTTCTATTGCCAGAAATTGCTTTATACCTAAATGGCACGCATTTCCAAGAAGATACGCCATTTAGCAATCATTAAAATCTTTTAATATTTAATTAAGTCTTTTCAATAGTCAAGACTTAATACTTGAGCGCACTTTTTAATATTTTAAGTCATTAAAATATTAAATCTCCCTTTTGAACATTTTAAGTGATATAAAATATATTAAAGTCGATGTGACTTTAATAAAAAGACATTAAGTTAAATAATTAACTTAATCACTTAAAATTCCATAACTCGCTCAAAACTCAGAATATTTACGTGCCGTCAGAAGCTGTGGACTCTGAAAATGCCAGCGCTGCTGTGAACCAGATCAGCTGGGCTCGAAAACCAAAGCGATCAACCTCTCGATAAGTACCGACCCTCTAACCAATTTGGCTAGCCACAAGGGTCCAATAAAGGGCTAACACCTTGTTCAGAAGCTGTCTAGGGGACATCACAACTTCACTATCTTGTAGTGTCATCCCTGATGTTGTGGTAGAGTCACCAATTTTTGGATAGGAATGAAGAAGAGGCAACTAACATGAAAAGAACAAAAAGGCCACTAGAAAGGGCATTTCAAAACAATGCTAGAGAGATTGCCGATCAAGCTGTTGTGAGATGCCTCTATGCAAATGGTTTGCCCTTCAATATTGTTCAATCACCATATTGGCAAGATATGTTGAGAAAAGTAAATGAGGCTCCAAAAGGGTACATGGGCCCAAGTTATGAGAAGGTGTGTAACACTTATTATCAAAGGAGGTCAAAAATATAGAAACTTTATTGGCTCCCATTAGGAATTTATGGAAACAAAAAGGAGTGTCTATTGTTTCCTATGGATGGACAGATGTTAAAAAGAAACCATTGATCAATGTGATTGCAATGTGTCCTAATGGGGTGATGTTTTTGAAAGTTGTGGATCGTCAAGGGCAGATGAAAGATGCAGAATTTATTGCTAACATCCTTATACAATGCATTCAAGAAGTGGGTTCTCAAAATGTTGTTCAAATCATAATAGACAATACAAAAATTTGCAAAGTAGCTGGTATGTTGGTTGAAGCACAATTTCCACATATATTTTGGACACCTTGCGCTATCCACTCACTCAACCTTATGCTACAAAAGTTGGGTAGGAAAATAGATTGGATCAAACAAGTCTATATTGAGGCTAAAGAGATCCAAATGTATGTTACAAACAATGAAATGGCTTTGGCCATTTATAGATCATTCTCACAATTGAAGCTATTGAAGGTAACTGAACTAATACAATTTTAAAATTTTATGTTTTACTTCAATTTATTTTTTAAAATTTAAATATTTTTCTTCTTTTTTCTTAATTTTTTAATTTTCAAATAGGTTGTTGAGACTCAATTTGCACCCGACATAAGCTTCTTGAAATGACTTGTGAAGGCACGTGAAGCACTTTCTAGCATGGTAATCAACCAACTTTGGTCTATATGGAGGCAATCCAATAGTGAAAGGGCAAAAAAAGTAAGGTAGATGATCCTAGATGACTTTTGGTGGGATCGCATTGAATATCTTCTTAGTTTTACTGAGCCTATCATGAATATGATCTGCATTACTGACATGAATAAGACATGTTTGGGAGAGGTGTATTGTGGAATTGACTTGATGATTGAAAAGATGAAGTCCATCATAAACGAAAAAGAGCAAGATCCTCAAGAAACTTTCTTCAAAGAGGTGCATACAATTTGTGTTGAGTGGTGGAACAAAATGACCACCCCATTACATCTTCTTGCCTTTGCATTGACTCCCAAATATTATAGCAATGAGATCCTTTCTTTGCCAATGAGGGTGCCACCATATAGTGATGTAAAAGTTAGTGAAGGGTGCAAGCAAGCACTTACTAAACTCTTCCCTGATCTTAATATGAAGGATGTAATTACAAGTGAGTTTGCTGATTTTGTAGCCTCCACTAATCAAAATGATTACGATCTCCGTGAAAAGTATAGAATGGATGCTCGCAGTTGGTGGTACCTCAATGGCTATAAATTGCCACACCTCCAAATTCTTGCAATCAAAATTTTCTCACAAGTAAGTTTCTTAATTTTTATTGTGAACTCTCTAAATTTGAATCTTTCAATTTTTGAAATTATTGTTTTTGAATTTGAAGTTTGATTTACAATTTAACAATTCTTAACTCTCTCACTTTTCCTCAACAGGCTGTTAGTTCCTCTTCATCTGAGCAAAATTGGAGTATATACCCCTTCATCCACTCAATGATGTGCAACCAATTGGCATCAAGTAACGCAGAGAAGCTAGTTTATGTGCATTCCAATTTGCGCCTTCTCACACACAAACATAATGAGTACAAGGGAAGGACAACAACGTTGTGGGATGTAGACCCAGAGCAAGCTGACTTGGATGTTTCTATTGCCACACCATCTTCACTTTTTGAGGAGTCATATAGCCAACATACTTTTTCTGCAAATGGTAGTGGGACTGTCTATGGTTCTTCTTATCTACCTACACCATCTCATGTCAATGATGATGATGGTGTTGGTCTTGATGAAGACCCGCATGATGATGATTACTGATTGCAATATGTTATTAAACAATGAATATATCATATCCATCATTACATTTGAGTTTGACAAATTGATATCGAATCAATTTGTATACTATATTTCAAATTTGTAATATTTATGGTAGTCTTATTTTGCATATGCATGATATGTGGTATTTTGTACTTGTTTTCTGTTTTTATGCCACAAGTATGTATATATTTATGATTTTTATATGCTTTTCTTATGAGCATACCCATAACATATTCAGCCCTCCAAAAAATTGCTGTACCAGCAAATTGTACCCATATACCTGTGCCTATTCCTATTTGGATTCAGCAAATTAGTAAGATTAATAAGGTTATTGTTTCTTTGTTTGATAATTGATTCCCCTTACAGATTAGTAAAGAATATGCCTGATGAACCAATGGTCGAATATAGATGGTAAGTCTTTCTCCAGATTTCTAATGTAGGTGTCTCATCGAAGTATGGTATTTCACTGTCAATTATGAGCATTATTTCATATCAACCACACTGTTTCTTTTAGCATATGTATTTAAAAGAAGCAATTCATTCATATGATAATACTTAAGATTTCTGGTAATGAACTCAATAATTATTTTCAACTGTATCTAGTTATTTGCATTTGCAATGTCAAATGTTGAAAATGATAAGTGCCAAACAGCTTGAGCCTCAATTTGTCCAAAAATATTCTGTGATAGGCACCCACTGGAAATGAATACAGTCCATGTATATTGCATTTCTTCATATTCAAATAAAGCATGAATTAGTAACGGCCTCTTGCAAAACCAAAGCCTTCTACAAATCAAAACAAGAGACAAGTTGGAGCAGACCATATTCATATGTCAAATTATATCTCTTTTGAATGCTTCATTTCTAATCCGACTGTCCATTATGAAAAACACTAGTGCTTTTGCAACAAATCGTGGCCCTAAATTTGTGAAAGTATTATACTTCCTGCAATCTAAGCAAGATAATTATGTTCTCCCCTTGTTAAATATTAGCTGGTTGCAACTGATTACAAATGTTGATCAACCTTTTGAAATCAATAACACTTGTTAATCCAAATTGGATCTTGAAAATTATTATAATTTGGTTGATTCAGATTGCAGGCTGTACTTCTTAATCTGTGCAACTAAAGAAGAGTTTGAGACATTCTTAAAGCCTCAATAAGTCAGCACTACACAAGGCAGACATGTGGAGTTTGAAGAAGCACAGAGTAACAGTTGCACTGGACCTAGGGATGATGTCGACATTCTATGGTGAACATCAACTGAAAAATCAGTCCTGTGTGATGGATCCAGCTTGGTACATCAGGAAATTACAAAGCAGATATGACTTTGTTGCACATATGCAAGAATAATAAATAAATATACCCCTTGGAAATCATGTAAAATTGGATACGGCATTAAAGATCTAATTCATAGTTCTTGGGGTAGGAGATGAATGCAACAGCTGAGAGCAGCAGTTACACATATCAAATAAACAAGTTCACAGAAAGGTAAGCTAGAAGTTTATTCTAGAGATGCTAGCAAAAGTTACAATGCATTTGGAAGCTCAATTTGAGTAACAGGCTTGTTAAAACTGACAAAATGACCTAGTAGAGGTGAGGATGCACGACTTAACTCTACAGGAGCTTTTCCACCCTGGGTTTCTCCAGGGTACATCCACATGCTCATTTATCTTTTCATGAGTGTTCGATTCATTTGCTTGCTTAATTTCATATCATACTACTACTTCCCTAAATTAAGAAAGCATTTAATTTATATGTTCTGCTGATGATAAGAATAGTACTCGTTACTAGCAGCAAATAGATGTTAAATTCAATCTCGTATAAGTTAAAGAATCGACATTCTTTGTTGCACTATTGGTCTCATTGAACAAAGAAAAGTCACATGTTGGTGGTAGAATAAGAGAATGAAATCAGATATATGGGCACCGTAAACAATGTATGTGAGCATGTACACAATTTCTAACTGTAAACTACCATACCTCTAACTCTACCTCAAAACTACTATTCATCAGATACCTACCTGATCAATTTTCATTTGTAAAGAATTATCAACTTACTATTGTTAACTTAATACCAAGGTGAATAGGCTCCTTGATTCTCAAAATATGAACCATGTTCATTTACATTTGTGTTGTTATTGCTTCAAACTCAAAACAACCATGTAGAAAATTGGATTGTAACCTTTCATGTCAAGGAAAGATGTGAAGAACTTCAGATATTTAGCTACACCACAAAGTATTCTGCGACTGCCTAGCTCAGGTTAGATGCAGCACCCCCTTCAATATGCGAAAGACCTAAAATTTTGACGAACACTTGAGTTCCAAGTGTGAGGCTTCTCAAATTCTTTTTAGCATTCACCTTCACATCCTGCTTATATTAATAATCCTATATTTCTAAAATACCAAAGTGCACATTCATAAACTCTACCACTCCTCCACATTGGTCAACACAAATTTCTCAATACAAAAATTGGCATGCCTATTTCGTCATATCTTTTGATGAGTATTGTTTGGAACAAAGTTGACAGTTCAAGAGTATTCTTTGTTACAAGACATTAATTCTTCTTAATAAAACATCAGTTACAAATTGTTCTTCTCAGAGTAGTATGGCCTGAATCAGTGTGATAATTCTTCCACCTTTTCAACATCCTTAATAATTTCATGGCCATATGTGGGTGCGATAGTGCCAGTGAGAATGACATCAACAACCAATGCTTCCTCAACCTTTAAGGCTACTCACTGATAGGCTCAACCTCAGCGGGAAACTTTCTAAAGTTCCATAAGTTACACACCTTTCCCTACATCAAATCTTTTTCTGTCCCTAACCAACACTTGATTGTTGGTATCATGAACTTGACCTCATTGCACAAATACAGCACCACATTTGCCAAAGAAGAAGAATAGATATGTCTTTAATAGAGAGAAACCAAAATGTTCTTGATTAATGATATTGAACTAGTATGATGGTTAACAATTGAAATTTTAAGCTTATGCAGATAATAAAAGGTAAGAGCACAGCAATCTCACAAAACTACAAAGAGATAACCCTGCAGCCGAAAACAGATAACATGAGCACCAGCAACACATAATTAAGGTTTCAAAAGCCTAAAAAAATCATAATCTACTGCATACATATGTTAAGCACCAAATCCTTCTTTTGTTACTAAAAGTACATTGCATGATCATTGATAAATTAAAAGAATGGTTGAAGACTAAATTATTATCTGGGTGAAAGGGAATTAAATTTTGGCATACCAAGGGGATGTTATGTCTTCCAAAACATAACGGATGCCTGAATGGTTGAACCTAATGAAATATGAAACTGGTCTCCTAAAATTGTGTTTTCATGTATTATTATTTACTTTCTGCTTTTCTTTTTTTTGTGGACAATTCTGTTGGCTCTCCTATAAATCACTCCTGCATCATGTACTCCCTTCAATCAAAACTGAAAAACAGAGCACCCACACACCATAAAATAGAGGAGAAACCCTCTAGAATTACACAGCATGAAGAGAATTCTCCATGACTACAAAACCCTGGCTGGGGGGGTAAATTTTAGATGGGTACTTGTAAGCTAATGTTCATTTTATATGGGTACTTGTAAGCTAATGTTCATTTTATATGGAGAAACGTACAATTTCCTTTAACAAGCTTTGATAATCTTTAAAATCCACAATTCATACCTTAAACTTGAGAAGCCATATATTAGTATGAAGGTTTTTGGATATAACTGTGTTCATTCTGTTATTCCAGAAGCGTTCATGCTCATACTCATGGACTGGGAAAATCTCATGTTTATCAAGCCCTATATTTTTCCGACACTAAAATGTATTCTATCACCATTCAATAGAATTATTCACAAATATAATTTTGCCTGAATCAGGCAAAAGATAATTCTAGCATTACTCAACTGTCATGGCCTATAGCCTACCAAAGATGGGCTTACATTGTTTAAGAGTTATATAAGAATGAAACCTGATTAAGTGGACTGTCCAATATTAAATGCCAATTAGGGATTAACTAAGGTGATTATCACCTAATTTAAACCTATTTAACCCTATGACTGCCTCAATTAAACAATTGGATTACTAATTAAGGTCCTTTACATTAATGGCAAAGCCCTTATCTGGCCTAGCTGGTAGACTATATATCATTTTAAGATTCTATCTCAAAATGCAACGGATTGGGTCCAAACCATAAGTCAGGAGCTCGGAAATGTGTGATGTCAATCACTCTATAATATACCAGGCTTTCCCTCAGACAAAAGAGAAACCAAATTACCAGTTCATACTGTTATAAATATTTATATATCCAAATTGTAAATATTACAATTACATAAAAAGTCCCATAAAAAAATGTTCTTTTCCAATTGAGAGTTAGGATTCAAACTCAAACAAGGTCGGCTGAAATAAATTTCAAGATATATCCGTCATCACTGTCAAACAGACAACAAATGTCCATCAATATGCCCTGATAAGTTCACTGTTTTGAATTTCAGAATGTGTGCTCCTATACCAATTGTTCAATACATTAAACATAAAGGTCAAGTAGCAAATCCCTCTGGTGCAAGCGGGACACTGGAGTAAACCTGGTCCAGCCATTTTCTTTTTGGCAATAAGCTATACTATGGCAACCCAAGAATTAAAGGGCTTACTTTCCTCATTGGGTTATTTCTACAAAAACGAAAATAACAGCGGGAGCCCGGATGACCTATTTCATGACATTTTCTGCTAACCATATGGACTACTAGTGCTATTCCGCATTCTATTCTTCTAAGAACAATTGTTTTTATAATGATGAATCATTTTGACCCTGGGTAGAAGCATGTTTTCTCTCTGACAAATCAGCAGATAGCCAGAGAGACTTGTTTCTTGGCAATGGCCTTTTCTGTGCCACCAAGACTGATGAGTACAGATGTATAGAGAAAACAGGCTGTTGGCCCCACGGTTGCCAATGCATCAAAAGGTCAACCTGTTAATGTCCGATACAACCATCAAAGTTAACGGATCCACGAGAGGTGGTTAGTCCATGTCACGAATTCCGAGGGGAATGCTAATCATTTACCAACAATCTCGCTGAGGGGATTCGAACCCGGCACCTTGACTTTAATACCAATTGTTGCCCCACGATTGCCGTTGCACCAAAAGATCAGCTGATTATTGCCCGATACAACCCAGAGTTAACGGATCCACAGGAGGCAGTTAGTCCATGTCACAAATCCCGAAGGAAATGCTGACCATTTGCCAACAGAGGCAATCAAAATTTCTTTGAAATATAGAGGAAAACAATGAGAACCCAAATGTAGCCTCAGAGATTTCTTCCAAATGATGTGGAAAAAATAAAAGCATGGATATAAAATTGTTAATCATACAAAGTTCATGGGATGAGGATTAGATTGCACCTGCAGCGTTGTGGATGCCTGGAATGGAAGAGAGGGGTATGCGGTCTAAGAAGAGCTCGAGGGCCTCATTTGGATGCAGAGGAGGTTTGCCATTGTCTTCTTCATTTCTTTCATTCTCTAGAGTGTTAGCAACGGCTTCTCTTTTGTCTGCAATTCCTCCGCTTAAGTCATCCAATACTTCCTTTAACTCTTTGTGATCCATGTTTCTGCAGTTGCCAAAATTTTGTTAAGATTTCGAATACAAAGCCTGCATGGGAGGTATAGATAGAGAATTATCAGCATTTTTAGTGTTGTGCTGGACACCGAATTTGTTCATAACCACGACAAGTGTCTCTTCTTGCCTCCCTGTAAATCCTGAATATGGTCAGCGATTTTTGTATCTCGTACAGGTGTGAAGTTGATATAGAATTTGATTTGTATCATATAAGCTATAGTGGTTCATCATTTTGAATGTTGATTCCATGATTCACTTTGTTAAGGCTGTTCTTGGGGAATACAAGAGTAGAACAAAGATGGGTTAAAGTTGGGGGGAAAATCGTTTTGTGCTGTCCTGTGTATGATTATTAGTGTATAAGAGGTATAGTTTTATATAAAAAATTAGAAATTATTTATAATTTGATTGTTTTATTTTACTATTTAAGGATTTAGATTTAAATTATAATTTTTTTATTTTTTTTGGTTTAGAATTATGAACAAAATTATATATGATTTGTTTTTTATTATTAAATTTATTTTTACTTTCAAATTATATTTTAGGGTGTTTAATAAAAAGATAAGTTTTAATTTATTATTTTTTAAGATATTAATTTATAAAGAGTTTTGTTATGTACATTATATCATAATTAGAGTATTGTGTTAAATATATGTAATAATACATAGTTAGACTAGAGTGTTGTATTGAACATATGCAATAATACATAATTAGATATATTTTATGATTGTTTGATGTGACCTCAATCATTATAGATTCGAATAAAAAGGTAACCCAATTTTATTTTTTTATTAGGGGTAAACGCTTTTGACCAGAGCTATGATCGGGTACAAGAAACTACCAAACCCGCAAGCACAATGGCCCAAAAACTGAAGGCCTACCAAACCCGCGCTCTTTGGCCCAGTGAGGGTTTCAACCCTAGTGGCCGTCACTACAACCAAGCGACTTGACCACCGAACCACGCCCTTATTGGCAAGGTAACCCAATTTTTAAATCAAATAATTTAGAGGAGTGATTTCACGTATAAAAGACAATTTTGTATGGTTTTGATCAATTATGTGGCGTTTTGGATTAATTTTGCAATGTGAAATCGACTCAATATTTTAATTGTCAAGTTTTTAGTTTGGGAGCAATTTTGCCTGGCACATCTCAAGTTTCTAAAATAGTGATGAATTATTTAGCAACATTTGTTAGGATCATATTAGCATTAAAATTAGAGCTAAGTACCTTTTTTTTTGTTTATTTAAATTTGATGTATTTATTATCACATGTACTTATGCATATCATTCTCAACATCTTCATCTTATGATTTATTTATTATTGCAATTTAATTAAATTAATATGGGATATTTATATAAAATTTTGTTTATTTCTTTACATTTATTGTGGAACGAACCTTCTTACAACCCATTTAGTTTGTTCTTAAGGTTTGTTGCTACTATAATAGGATTTTAGATTTGATTTTTTATTGTTACTTTTTTTATTTCAGATATGATTAGTGTTTGGATCCACTTTATATTTGTGTGTCATCACTATTCTCTTAATTATTATTTTGGGCCTACACTTTTGGTTAATATTTGATCCATAACTACTCACCTTTTCTTTATGTGTTATGCTAGATATTTACGTTGTATAGTTTTTCCTCTTTCCTATACACATTTACTTCTTGAACCTCTATGCTTTAATATAATAATAATATAGCTATAATAGCAGTGTAACTCTTACTTCCACTCTGCTCATTTGATACATATAGGGATGATACTATAATATGCCTACCAATTTTTTCCTTGAATTCTCACAACACAAACCAACACTATGCCAATTCTTTTAGTGTTAGCTTCAACAATGATAAGCAAATTGAGTACACTCAATGCCAAGAATGTTCACCAAGATCCTTCAAGAGGCGAGGTGATAGCATATGGCAGAGGTAAATGTTCAATAACTGAAAGTAAATTACAGTTGAAAGTAAAGAGGCGGTGAACCAGCCATGAAAGATTTTCGCACTTCCACTAATTTAGTGGGGGGAAGAGATTACAAAACAAAACTAATTCATTCGTTGCAGTGGGCATCCACTCATGAGTGGAAATTCACCACTTTTCAGTGGGTACAAATGAGAGATTATTAAGTTCTTTTTCCACACTGGCGATAAACCATCCAGGGGTTATAAATGTGAGAAATTAAGCACAAGTAAAGCAGTAAAGAATGATTGAAACAGTACTATTGTTATCAGTCTTACAATGTAAAGAACTAGTGCAAATTACAAGTGATTACAATAGAATTGAAGCACGAAGAAATAGATGATCTCCCACTCTAGAATCTCTCAATTATTGAAGTAATGAATTGAAATCAAAGACTGAATGAATATGATATAAAATTTGTAAACTAAAAGTTTGAACCAACAAACAACAACACACCAAAATTGACAAATCTCTTACCACTCTTCAAAAACTCGAACCAAACTAAAAGTGCTTCACTTCAAGAGCTAGGTGACCATGAAACTATCAATTTCCAATCTTCAAACTCAACAAAGACAACTAGCATGATTTTCAAGGAAATAAATGAATGGCACGGGAGAGGGTTGACCTCACTTATTAAATCAACCACTTCATAATAAATTTTGAAATTGCACCAAAAGGGACACCTCAAGCATACTAATTGAAAGGATCAATACCCATGTGCAAATAAAATCACCCTTGAAGCTATATACAAATTTTCCTTTCAGCTATGTGTGAACCAACAATACCAAAATCTGATAAACTCCAAAATTCTTCAACTATTAAGCTCAAACTGCTAGTCTGGATGAGAAGTAACCATAGAGCCAACTAGGTGTTATCTCTCAAACATGAAATTGGATGAGAGCTAGGAGGTAAGCATTCCTCGAAGCAAAAATCTAGTCATTCTGACAGCATAACAATAGCATAAATGATGAATGAGAAAAGCTAGAGCAAACATTCTCTTTTATAGAAATGAATGTGACTTTTCAAATTCCAAACTCCTCCAAGAAAGGGATGCCAAAAGCTCTTTTTTGAAATATTTTAAAATCCAAAATACATAATTCTCTTCAAAAATGGCATCTAACTTAAGGCATAAATAAACTTTATTAAAATATTTAATATCACCTTTATGAAAGCATCCCCCTTCATGACCACCTTTTAAACACAACTTAAAGTTGATACACTAGGCCAAGGGGTCAACTTGAAATTATAACATTTATGCCTTGTGAATGAATTATTTTCTCCAAATATTGCTTAGAAAACCAAAAGTCAAAACCAAACAACTGCTCCAATTGAAAATGACTTACTAAAGTGTTGACAACTGAATACTGCCAAAAATAGAATTTACTAAAAATACTAAATTCTGAGAAATACCAAAAAACCTCCAATCACAGGAAACCCTAATTTCACCTCAATGAGCCTATGAGCCTCTGGAATAGGCTGATGAGCTATTGAACTGATCATTGATGAGAATAGGACATTATAGTCCACCCTCCTTAAGATTGCTTGTCCCCAAGCAACCGTAAATTTGGATGCTACAAAATATGTTCACCTTCCCATGTTGCATCTTCAATAGGAAAGTTCCTCCATTTTACCAAATACTCCTTGATTGATCTTTTCCTTAAAGAGCACTCCCTAGTGTCAAGAATCTCCTCTAGAATTAACACCAATTGTCCTTCTTCGTCCAATGGAGGTAGTTTTGTAGTAGTAACCACATTGTGCCCAAGCACCTTCTTGAGGCGAGACACATGGAAGACGTTATGCACTTTGCTATCAACTGGAAGCTCCAACTCATATGCCACTTCACCAATCCTTTTGATGACTTTGAATGGACCATAAAAATGTGGCTTTAATTTTTTTGCACCTCTCTTCTTGAGGGAAGACTATCTATAGGGCTAGAGTCTCAAGTAAACGATATCCCCCCACTTCAAAAGAATGCTCAACACATTGTTGATCAGAATATAACTTCTATTGGTTTTGAGCTTGTTGTAGATTTTCCTTTAATGATTTCAAGATGTCTTGGCTCTATTGAATCATATCCTTTGCTTGTGGAGCTCTACTATCACTAAACACCAAATCTACAAAGTTAGGAGCATCATATCCATAAAGATCCATGAAAGGAGACATCTTAATTGACATATGATAGGAAGAGTTATAACAATACTCCCCCAAATGAAGCCACTTAACCCAAGCTCTTTTTTGCTTTGAAACATAATTTATGAGGTAGCCTTCTAACCACTTGTTAACAATCTTGAATTTTCCATCCATTTGTGGATGATAACTAGTGCTTGGAGTGAGCACTATACCACTCAACCTGAAGATCTCCTGCCAAAAAGCACTTAGGAACTTGTTGTCCCTATCACTGACAATAGTTTTAGGAAAACCATGCAAATGAAAAACTTCTCTAAAGAACAATTCAGCAACTTGAGCTACTATAAATGAAGTTGTGATAGCAAAAAAGTGAGAAAACTTAGTCAATCTATCTACCACAACAAAAATGCAATCTCTCCCTTGCACTTTTGGTACCCTGTGATGAAATCCATTGCTATGATCTCCCATTTTTTATGTGGAATTGGCAAGAGCTGCAACAATCCAACTGGAAAAGAGTGTTCATTTTTATTCATTTGACAAGTAGAACACTCCCTTCTATAGCACAAGACTTCTTCCTTCATCCCTTTCCAAGAAAATATTTCTCGGATCTTTTTATAAGTCTTGAAAAAACCTTGGTGACCAGCAAGGGGAACATCATGAAAATATTGTAGAATCTTCTTCTTAAGCTTAGATTCATGCACTAAAAGGATTCTACCTTTATAGAGGATCAAACCATCAACCAGCTGGTACCTTTCATCTTGCAAATGACCTACTATGCTAGTTGCAAACTGATTTTTAGCATAATCAGCAGCAATTAACTCCTTCCAATCTGTTGAAAGCTCACAAAGTGACTGCAAATGGGGTCTTCTTGATAAAGCATCTGCCACCATGTTATTTTTCCCTTTGACATACTCAATGTCAAATTTGTAAGCTTGGAGCTTACTCACCCACTTCTGATGTCTTTCATTCAAATCCTTTTGGCACATAAAATTTTTAAGACTGTTATGGTTGGTCTTAACAACAAATTTACTCCCCACCAAGTATTGACGAAACTTAGACAATGTGTGCATAATAGCAAGCATCTCTTTGTCATAAATTGAGTATGATTTTTCTGCTCCTCTCAACTTTCTGCTCTCAAAGACAATGGGGTGCTTGTCTTGCATGAGAACAACTCCTACTCCTTCACCTGAAGCATCACATTGCAACTCAAAAGGCTTCGTGAAATCCGGAAGAGCCAACATTGGACATGAACTCATAATGTGCTTAAAATTATCAAAATCTCCTTGTGCTTTCTCTGTCCATAGGAAAGCTCCTTTCTTTGTAAGGTCTGTAAGGGGGGCTACCATTTGAGAATAACCCTTAACAAATATTTTGTAAAAACCACATAAGCCCAAAAATCCCTTTAAGTGAGAAACATTCTTTGGAGGTGGCCAATCAAGAATGGTCTTTATCTTCTCAAGATCAACTTTGACTCCATTTGCACTAATAATGTGGCCAAGATAGAGAAGTTATGTCATCTCGAACTCACATTTTGATTCTTTAGCAAACAAACATTTCGCTTCCAATATGCTAAGAACTTCTTCCAAGTGCTTGAGGTGCTCCTCCCAAGACTTGCTAAAAATAAGAATGTCGTTGAAGAAGATGAGCACAAAATTCCTCAACTACTGCCTAAAAGTCTTGTTCATACAAGATTGGAATGTTGTTGGAGCATTTGTCAAACCGAATGGCATGACAAGAAATTCAAAATGCCCAAAATGGCATCTAAATGTTGTTTTCTCAATATCCGCCTCCCTCATCCTAATTTGATGGTAGCTCGAACCGATATTAATCTTCGAGAAATACATAGCCCCATGGAGCTCATCAATAAGCTCATCTATCCTAGGAATAGGATATCTATTCTTGATTGTCTTCTGATTCAATGCGCGATAGTCAACACACATACGCATTGTGCCATCTTTTGTTTTAACCAACACCACTACTGAAGCAAAAGGGATTTTGCTTGGCTAGATAAACCCCATCTCCAAAAGCTCCTTGATGGTTTTTTCAATTTCATCTTTCTACTTCTTGGGAAAACAGTAAGGCGTGGTGATGACTAGCTTTTCTCCTTCTTCTAATTCAATCACATTCTCAAAACCTCTTTCAGGAGGTCTCCTAAGAGGTAAGCTACCAAAAACTTTGCTCTTCTTTGAAAGTAAGGCTTGGATATCAAGATGATATTGCTTTCTCTCTTCCATTGGATCAACTAGTAGCACTAAACATTCTGCTGCCCATTCAACTTGATCATGACGAATCATCCTTTTTATTCTCTTAAAAGACACAATTTGAGGGCCCCCATTTGAGATCCCTCTCAAAACAACATTCTTCCCATTTGACTTAAATTTCAACTCCATAGTTTGCAAGTTCAATGTGATCTCTCCATTTCCCAACTGCATAGAAAGGTTAAGAATCTTCCTTGTGCAAGACATGGTGAAACCATCAGCTACCATTACCTTGAAGCCTTCAAATTCTTCAGTCTTCAAACCTCTCTTTGCTACTAATCCTTTGTCTATGAAATTATGAGTTGTTTTTGTGTCAATTAGAGCAATAATCCTTCGCTAACCAACCACTCCATGAACCCGAAAGGATTCATTCTTTTGAAAATTTGAAATTTATGCAAAAGCACTAGCATCTCCACCCTCTTTAGGCTTCACTTTTGGAGCTTCTTCACCATCACTACTTGTTGATTCGTATTATTGATCTAACAAATCATATTCTAATCCATAATCAGAATAGCCCTCCATTCATAGTGCTTTTCCTTTTCCATAACAACAGTGACCCTTTGACCAAGGCTCACAATAAGTGTAGCAAACACCATCCTTCCTAAGTTGTTCTTGGAGCTCTTCTGACATCTTTTGAGGAATCTTCTTTGGCAGATTTGAAGAATGTTTTTTTATCTTTCTTATGACTAAAGCATTTTGACTAAAATTTTGGCCTTGGGGCAGCCAACTCCATGCTCCTCGCTTTCTTGACTGCTTCATCCAAGGTTGGTGGATAAAAGGCTTTGACCCATCCCTTCAAAGGCTCCATTAATCCTTCAGAAAACAAGACCACAAGTCTTCTTTCAATAATGTTGGGCACCATTACTAATAATCTCTAAAAATAAGCCACATAAATTTCAAGAGATTTGTGTTGCTTCAACTGCATCAATTCTCAAAATCTCACCTCAGGATCCTTGGTATCAAATCTTTCAATCAACTTGTTGGTAAATTCTTCATAGGTGTGAATGAGGTTATGGCCAAGAGTGACCAAACCATGATACCACCATTCATGGGCAGCTCCATCCAAGTGCAAAGTGGCAAATTTAATTGCATCTTCCTCTAGCATTGGTCTAAGTGAAAGATAGTTATCCAATTTCTACACCCATGACCTAGCCATCACTTATCACTTCCATAAAAATGTGTCAAAGTCACTTTTCCCAAAGCTTGTTGATAATCAATTATAGGCTTCATAGGAGGATGATACTCATTTCTTCCACCATTTCTCCTACTCATTTGGTTCATGAATGATCAAAGGACTAAGCATCTCTCATATCAGGAGGTAGAGAAGTATACTCCATGTAAGCTTGTCGTGCATCATCTGCAAAAGGAATTACAACATCCACTTTTGGTTGTTCTTCCCTTGGAGTAAAGGTAGGGAAGAGGGGTCTAGAGGTAGATCCTCTAGAGGTTACAATATGTTGTCCAACAATCCTATCCCTTCCATTAACCTTCAGACTGTTGTTACTATTATTTCTATTAACTCCATTGTTTTCACCAGTTTGATTGTTTTGGGGCTGACCAATATTTTGTGATGCTAGTTGATCCATTCTTGATAACAACCGTGACATCATGTCTATCATCCCATAAAATTTCTTTTTCATTCTAGCCTCTTTTTCCTCATAATCTTGTCTAAGACTCTTTGACATATTTTTAATTATTTTATCAACACCTTCAACTACTTTACCAGAATCTCTTAAAGCTTCTGACAATGTCTTTTCCTTTGGAACCGAAGAAAGCTGATGTTGAGTTATGGCATGACTTCTGGTGAAGTATCTAGGATCTTTGTAGTTCATTAGACAACTGAATACCGTTGAAAGTCACAAGATGGTAGGGTGTTATGCTCTAATACCACTATAATATGACTATCAAATTTTTCCTTGAATTCTCACAACACAAACCAACACTACGCCAATTCTTTTAGTGTTAGCTTCAACAATGATAAGAAAATTGAGTACACTCAATGCCAAGAATGTTCACCAATATCCTTTAAGAAGTGAGGTGATAGCATATGGCGGAGGTAAATGTTCAATAACGGAAAGTAAAATACAGTTGAAAGTAAAGAGATGGTGAAACAGCCATGAAATATTTCCGCACTTCCACCAATTTAGTGGGGGTGAGAGATTACAAAAAAAACTAATTCATCTATTGCAGTGGGCATCCACTCGTGAGTGGGAATTCACCACTTTTCAGTGGGTACAAATGAGAGATTATTAAGTTCTTTTTCCACACTGGTGCTAATCCATCTAGGGGTTACAAATATGAGAAAGTAAGCACAAGTAAAGCAGTAAAGAATGATTGAAACAGTACTACTATTATCAGTCTTACAATGTAAAGAACTACTGCAAGTTACAAGTGATTACAATAGAATTGAAGCACAAATAAATAGATGATCTCCCACTCTAGAATCTCTCAATTATTGAAGTAATGAACTGAAATCAAAGACTGAAATGAATCTGATATAAAATTTGCAAACTAAAAGTTTGAACCAACAAACAACAACACACCAAAATTTACAAATATCTTATCACACTTCAAAAACTCAAACCAAACTGAAAGTGATTCACTTCAAGAGCTAGGCGGCCATGAAACTATCAATTTCCAATCTTCAAACTCAACAAAGACAACCAACATGATTTCCAAGGCAATAAATGAATGGTATAGCCTTAGGAGAGGGTTGACCTCGCTTATTAAATTAGACACTTCATAATAAAGTCTAAAATTGCACCAAAAGGGACGCCTCAAGCATACTAATTGAAAGAATCGATACCCATGTGCAAATGAAAATCACCCTTGAAATTGTATACAAATTCTCCTTTCATCTATGTGTGAACCAACAACACCAAAATCTGATAAACTCCAAAATTCATCAACTATCAAGCTCAATCTACTAGTCTGGATGAGAAGCAGCCATATAGCCAACTAGGTGTTATCTCTCAAACATGAAATTGGACGAGAGCTAGGATGTAAGCATTCCTCGAAGCAAAAATCAAGTAGTTATTCCGACAGCATAACAATAGCATAAATGATGAATGAGAAAAGCTAGAGCAAACATTCTCTTTTATAGAAATGAAGGTGACTTTTCAAATTTCAAACTCCTCCAAGAAAGGGACGCCAAAAGCTCCTTTCTGAAATATTTTTAAATCCAAAATACATAATCCTCTTCAAAAATGGCATCTAACTTAAGGCATAAATAAACTTTATTAAAATATTAAATCACCTTTATGAAAGCATCCCCCTTCATGACCACCTTTTAAACACAACTTAAAGTTGATACACTAGGCCAAGGGGTCAACTTGAAATTATAACATTTATGATTTGTGAATGAATTATTTTCTCCAAATATTGCTTAAAAAACCAAAAATCAAAACTAAACAACTGCTCCAATTGAAAATGACTTACTGAAGTGTTGACAATTGAACACTGCCAAAAATAGAATTTACTAAAAATAGTAAATTATGAGAAATACCAAAAAACCTCCAATCATAGGAAACCCTAATTTCACCTCAACGAGCCTACGAGCCTCTAAAATAGGCTGATGAGCTACTGAACTGGTCACTGATGAGAAGGGGACATTATAGATACTTTATATGACAAGTGTTGGGATCTCAAGTAGGATTGAAGCAATTATATTAAACAAATTAAATAATACATATACAAAATAAATGATAGTACACAATGAAATTCACAAAGGCACAACATTTTTTAACATGGTTCACCCTTTGGGCTATGTCCATAAACAACTTGTCCAATATTTTATTAAAAATATCCAATGAAGAATCAATTACAAAATAGCAACAATATGCTACATATACTCTACAAAAACTAACTTTAAACTTTGTAATCAATTTAACCTCTTTTTTGTTGCTCCGTGTGGCTTTTACATAACACTCTAACTACCTATGTGATTGTTCACTGCCATCTGCATGTTGCCATGTGCTCTTCCAACTTCTCACATGACTATTTTGTTCCCTCGTGCACTACCTTGCTACGTGTTGAATCAACTTCCATCACACAACTCTTAGTCTTCCAATCTGCAACAAGCATAAACTGTCATTTTGTCTGGGTAGTTTTCAAACCGATTTTCAACCATTTTTACAATGGGAATTGACACTACATTTCCTAAATTAAAATTTTCTGCACTCCTCCATTAATTAATTTGGAGGGAAACTGTGACTGCTAAAGTGGCCAAATTATTAACTCAAAGCATGATCAAGCTACATATACCAACAACAAGGTTACACCTTACTGTAGACACCTAAAATAATATTTAATTAAATAAAATACTTGTTATTTAATTAATTAATTTAACCCATTCCCTTATCTTAATAATTAATTAAATAAATATTTATTATTTATTTAATTAATTTCCCCATTACCTTTATCCACCGTCTTTAATTAAATAAGTCCCACATTAAATTGATTAATCCCACCTTTTTCCACTTTTCTCTAAAAATCCCCTAACTTTTCTTAAGTTAATTAATCTTTGATAAATTAATTTTATCCCTATCCTAATCATTATTATCCCATTCATGGTTTGTTAACTTAACACTTCCTCAATTTAATCCCTAAGCCTAACCTTCATTTACCATTATTTCCAAATTTTAAATTCCTACACCTCCCCCCAAACTTGCCACCAAGTGACAAGTGTCATAAGCCTATCCTCCCACCTCCTCTCACACATGTGTGAGATCTCACCTACCACCACTAACCTCTTACACAATCCCACTATCTCTTACACAATCCCACTAACTCTTCCCAATGTGAGCACACCTCACCTCTTACCCCATTTCCCTTTTGTGACACTTGTCACAATGCTAATATCCCATCCAACCTTAATCCAAACCCTACTTCACAATCAATCCTAGCCATTCATCAAACACTCAATCTTGGCCCTTGATTTCTCCCATCTCATTTTCATAACTTCTTTGATGCTAATAAGATTATGCTACTAAAATTTCTATTGAGTCCATTATCATGCTATTGGAGTAAGAGCAACCACATCCAAATCAATCCAAAACATCTACATGCTACTCTTACTCTTTGAGGTTTGCATTGCATTTGGTTGATTTAGCTATGTTTTATGTCTATTTCTTATCTATCATTTGCATGCATTCATTTACTTAGCTATTAACAATGTTGTTGTTCCTTGTGATGTCATATCTTCAAAATGTTATGATAGCCCCATTTCTATGCCCTTAGATTCACATTTTTTATGTCACATCTTGTGAGGATTCTTAAGGATAATGAGTTATGTGAGCTACCTTATTTGGCATCATGATGATATGCTTCATAAGGATAGTTATTTTACATCTTATATTGACTATATGGTTATTCATGTTGATATTTTTCTTTTTTATGCATTAAATGATACAACATGCATTATGATGACACTTTGTTAGCTTCTCAAGTTTCTATTATTATTAATTCATTATATCTTTGATATATTACATGATGTCATTATTGCTCTTAGGGAGGAGTTATTGCATTATAATTATGATGGTTTTAGTGATGCATCTTTAAATGTTAATAGTCATTCATACTTTCCAATTACAAGTATTTAGATGTTGACATCTTAGTGATAAGTAAATTTAGACTTAAGGGGAGGTGTTAGTGTAGATAGGGTCATTATTTAACTAGTTTACTTCTCATTAGCTCTTATATGAAATAGTTTCTACTAATTTCCATTATTGAGTTTGAATCTTTTATCATTAAAGAATTTGAGCATTGAATATTGATGGATGCAAATGATGAAGTTGAGGAAAAATTTATAGATGTTTTTGAAAGAGGAATAGATGGCTTGTATTTGATCTTGGATTGATAGTTAACTCCATTGATTACGGATGTGATGAGAAGAGGTGGAAATCATGATGGAGTTGAGAATTATTTTAATATTTAATTAATATAATGATTATAAGTTAGCTAATATGAGTAATTTAGGAGTTAACTAATTGCATGGATAATGAATGGATGAGTTAAATAAGTGCATGAAGAAGTTAAGTGCATTAATGAGCTAAGTGAATGAATGAAGAGGTTAACTTGTTTTGATTGATTAGTTAACTAAATGAGATGAAATTTGAAGATTTTATTATTTATTCAATAAATAATGTGAGAATATGAGGTGAATTTATTTTATTTCAATATTTGATGGAAAATGAGATGACTTATTTTATTTACTTAAATAAATGTTGGAAATTGGCTTTATTTGAATAATAAAAATATATAATTAAATAACAAAGAAGGATTAAATGATAAAAAAATATGATAAAATGATAGTTGAGGATGAAGAATTATGTTATTAAAAGTATGATAGGAAGAAAAAAAAATTTAGTGTCTACATTTTTTCCATCTTTGAGACCATGTTGAAAGTAACATTGTTTTAGGGAAAAGAAAAGTAGCTATGAAGAATAGATAAGAAGATTAGGAAAATGATGATATTGTCCATTCAAATGGAGGAAAAAATGGAGGATTAGGTAGCTAATGATGCCCCCTTGAGATATTATTTATCCAAAAACTATGCAAGTGAGCTCTTGAAAGAAGAAATATGAAGAAAAATTCATATGAAAGAGACAAAATGAAAAAAAATAGAGGAAAAATGGAGAAATGGGTGGAAGAAAAGTGATGTGGAATGAAATTTATGTGATATGGGTAAATGGATGCATGAGTATGGATGGAAGAATGATTATGAATTTATGAGGATGGTGTATGGGTAATTGACTATTTTTAATATATTTTTTATGTTGACATATGGAGAGCAACCTTATTTTAATATAAAAATGGATAATATGCACTAGGGTATAAAGACTAAGGTGATTGTGTATCCTTGATGCATGGACTAACTCATAAGAAAACAACAAACAATAGGATTCCCTAGCACTCACAAGACACTTGAAATCCTTGCTAGTTCCTATCATGGGACAACCGACAAACATAAGGAGGAAGCCCCTACATATCACAAGATTTTTGACCTTGGTGGGTCATTGAGGGGATAACCAACAAACATGGAACACACAAAGAATAGACCATGCCCCAATGTATACTAGTTAAGTCACACCATCATATACAGTGATGATAATGATCTTGACTAGGCATAATATAGGTCAAAACATAAACCAAAAAAAAAAAGACCAACTATTAACCAACACACAAAAATGTTACCTAATGTTAAGGTGTGAAAAATATGAATGGATTGATTATTACCTGGTTCAAGAAAGGATACATCCCATGAAGGAAAGTGATTGATGAAAAAGAGAACTTCACAATGATATGTTATTGAGGTTGATTTTGAGCTCTTGATTTGACATTGTAAATAAGATGTTTCAAGTGTGAAGTATGTAGGTCTAAGCATTTTATTTGTTTAATATTTATGCATGTAAAGATGATGATGATAGAAAAAGATGGTGTTTATGTTTCGCAAGCCGAGCTAGGGGACTATGCCCTAGCTCGTTCTCTGTGTGTTGCTCGCTTCTGCGTTGTGGGGGGGGTTTTTTGAAGCTATCGGGGTTGTGGTGGTGGGGTTTTTTCTTTTCTGGAGGCCTTCTTGCTGCCGTTTGGGTGGCTTGTGGGTGGAAGGGTTTTGATCCTTCCCTTGGGGTCTTTTCTTTTTTTCCATTTCTTGCAAAAGTGTCCTGGGGGTTTGCATGCCTGCTGGGGATCTTGTTTTTTGCTATGCCGGGTGGGGAAACATCTGGGGCTAGCCCCAAATTGGATTTTCGATCAGCATTTGGTTCGAAGCCTTCGGCGCATGGAGTGAATGTTTTTGATAATACACTATTTTCTTTAGAGATGGAGATGAATGATCTAGGATCGGTTAGTGGTTCCCGAATAACGAAGATTAATGGGTGTTTGGAAAGATGCAAAGAGCGACCGAAGTTGATTATCCCGATGGAAATGCTTGCAGATGATATTGAATACTATTCAAGGCACTCTTTTTATTGCAAGTTCATGGGTTTGAGAGTCTCGCTGCATTTTTTGGAATCCTGGGCTCAACGGACTTGGATGCCGGAGGGGGAGATGGAGATTAGGCTCCTTGCGAACAACTTTTTTATGGTCTCTTTTGATTGCATGGCAGATCAGAATAAGGTCTTCGAGGGTGGCCCCTATTTTTATAACCAGGTGGGTTTGTTTATCAAGCCATGGCATGCTGGCTTCAACCCGACTGAGGCAATACCGAGTCGGATTCCAGTTTGGGTTCGGTTGCCGTGGTTTCCAGTTGAGTGTTGGCGGGATGACGTGTTGCATTTGGTGGCTTCAATGCTCGGTAAACCTGTTGGGTCTTCACAACAGACGCAGTATAAAAAGGTAATGACTTTTGCTCGTATCTGTGTAGAAATTGATTTAAGCAAGCCACTGCCAGATTCTGTTGAAGTGAGTGTTGGATCATATACTTGGGTTCAACAGCTAGATTACGAAACCCTACCTTTTCGGTGTCGTCTTTGTCATGAATATGGTCACTTGCAGCGTAGGTGCCCTAGGGCTAAGCCTGTGGTGCCCCAACCTTCTCAGCCTTCTCGTAATCCACCTAGGACTGATAATGGTAAGGAGCCTATTCCGGGTGATGGTAATGGAGATGATGGTTATGTCCCTGTCAAGGCTCGCAATAGGAATCGGGGCCAGAAGCGGACCTTGAGGGAGAGGCAGGATGATGAAACTTTTAATAGGTTTGAGGTGCTGGATGATCTCAGCCAGGAGGAAGTGAATCCGGGGTTGCTGAACTTGGATCAGGGAACTTTGGGTACAGGACAGGATGGGCCACCATTGGAGGCCATGCAGGATGTGCAGGAGATTGGGGTTGGGCAGATGGATACGGATCAACAATTGATTGTCCAGACTGAACAAGAATCTTCTATTGGAGCTTCGAAGAGTGGTGGAGGTGGTTCCCCATTGCCCCTGAAAGGAGGCAAGGATGTGGGGAAGAGCTCTTTGGCCTCCTCTCGTTTGGGTATTCAGCAAAATGAACTGAAGAAAGGGGTTGGTGACAGGACTTCCAAGCTGGGAAGGAAAAAGGATATGGAGAAGATTAAATTAACTAGGGAAACTTTGGTGGAGTCAGGGTCAGTCAAGACTCTGGATTCACATTTTTCATGCCCCCAGAAATGATTGTTCTCTCATGGAATGTAAGGGGCTTGAACAGTGGCCCTCGACAAAAAGTTGTTCGTGATTTGGTTAGGAATCATTCTCCGGATGTTCTTTTTCTTCAGGAGACTAAATTATCTATAGATAATATGTTGGCCATGGCTCCTAAGTTGTGGAAATATGGTGAATGCCAGTGTGTGGGGGCTCTTGGTGCTTCCGGAGGGGTGGCTTGCTTTTGGAACCCTCAGAAGATTTTCCCTCTCTGGTGGATGTCCTCTAGATCCTCTATATCCCTAGTCACCTCTTGGTATGAGACTGGTGAGTGTATTCTCCTCTCTAATGTGTATGCTCCTGTTGAGTTTCTGGGTAAACAACTTCTATGGTCCCATCTTCGTTTTGTTCGTAGCTTAGCTCCTTACCATCCGTGGGTTATGGCTGGCGATTTTAATGCTATTGTGGAGTTGTCTGAGAAAAGAGGTGGAATTCCTAGGTTGGAGCCTTCTGCTCTGTTATTCAGAGATAGCATTTCTGAATTAAATCTTATTGATGTTCTACCAAGTAATGGTCGCTTCACTTGGAATAATAGGAGAATTGGTGAGAGTTGTGTTGCTGAGAGGCTAGATCGATTCTTGGTTTCCTGTTATTGGGTTGGAGACTTATGGTCCACTCGATCTGAAATTCTTGATTGGAGAGGTTTGATCATTGGCCTATTAAGCTTAGTATTATCTCTGCTCGGGGGCCTCGTTCTCCCTCATTCAAGTTCCAGCTTATGTGGTTACGGGATCCTACTCTTCATGAACATGTGGCTGAGTGGTGGCGGATTGGTAGACCAACTTTTGGTACGACAATGTACACATTCTCCAAGCTTCTTCAGTTTGTCAAATATCAGCTTAAAAGGTGGAATCGGCGATGTTTTGGTAATATATTTCATGCTAAGGTTGCTGCCCAGGAGGAGTTGAATAATATTACGCGGTTGATTCGTGAGAATGGGGCCTCTGAGGATCTTCTAAGGGAGGAGGCTAAGACTTTGAAAGTGGTTGAGGAATTTGAATTGCGGGAAGAAATCTATTGGAAGCAAAAGGCCCGGGTTGAATGGTTACAGGAAGGTGATAAAAACACCGCCTTCTTCTTCAATTCTGTGAAGGATAGGAGGCATGGTAATTCCATTCCTTTTCTGGTGAATGATAGGGGTGAACGTCTTGCCTCGTTTCAAGAAATCTCTGCTGAGGCATCTCAGTATTTTGCTACTTTATTTAGGGAGGATTCACAAGGGGGCTCTGTTGAGGAAGCACAGGTTCTTTCTTGTATTCCTCAGTTGGTCTCCAGGGAGGCGAATGAGTATTTGATGAAAGATATCTCTCTTGATGAGCTGGAGGGGATTGTGTTTCAGATGAAGAAGGGTAAAGCTCCTGGTCCCGATGGTTTCCCGATTGAATTTTTTCAGGAATTCTGGGATATCATAAAGTTGGATCTTCTGGCTGTTGTCCTTGAGTCCCAAAGGAATAAACAGATGCTTCGTGCTCTGAACTCCACCTTCCTTGCTCTCATACCCAAGTGTGAAGGGGCTGATAGGTTATCTCAGTTCCGGCCTATCTCTCTTTGCAATGTGGCTTATAAAATCATTTCTAAGTTATTGGCTGAGAGATTGAAGAAGTGGCTTAAAGTGTTGATTTCAGAGGAACAGAGTGGATTTGTGGCGGGTCGACAGATTCTTGACGGGGTTGTCATTGCTACGGAGACCATCCACTCCATGGACAACTCCCACGAGAAGGCTATGTTCATTAAGCTGGATATGGCTAAGGCTTATGACAGGGTTAGATGGTCTTTTTTGCAGAAGATCCTTGTTTCTTTTGGTTTTGGTGAGGAGTGGATCCAATGGGTCATGAGTTGTGTCACGTCTGTTTCCTTCTCAGTTTTGATAAATGGAGATCATTCTGAACTTTTTGGTGCCTCTAGGGGTTTGCGCCAAGGGGATCCTCTTTCTCCGTATCTTTTTCTGCTTCTTGTGGAAGGCCTTGGTCGTTTGTTGAAAAGAAGGGTGGAGCTTGGCATCATTCAAGGTTGGCGATGGGGTGGAGACTTGCCTCCGCAATCTCATTTGCAGTTTGTTGATGATACTGCCCTGATGGGGATGGCTACTGTTAGGGAAGCTACTAACTTGAGGCAGGTGTTGGACATATATCTTGTTGCTTCAGGACAATTGATTAATGAGGAGAAGTCTTCCATATTCTTCTTCAACACGCCGAGCCCCATACAGAGAAGAATTGCTAATATCTTAAGGTTTCAGATAGGGGTTCTCCCTTTGACTTATCTGGGTTTCCCAATTTTTGTTCGCCATCTTCCCAAGGGTTCTTGGTAGAATATTATTGATAAGCTCCATGCAAAAGTTAATCATTGGACCCACAGATGGTTGTCTTTTGCGGGGCGGGTTCAGCTTCTCAAGTCGGTGGTGCAGGCTCTCCCTACCTACAGATGTATGCTTCAGGTGGCTCCGATGGGTTTTCTGAGGGAGTTGGATTCTCTTGAAAGGCAGTTCTTATGGGCGGGAAGTTTGGCTTCTTCCAAGTGGAGCCTGGTTAGGTGGGATGTTGTGTGCAACCCAAAGCAATTTGGTGGTCTTGGTCTTCGACAGTCTGCGTTATCTGGAGTGGCTGTGGCTGCTAAGCTATTTTGGAGATGGTGTGTGGAACAGGATCAGCCGTGGGCCAAGATATTATCTCATAAGTATTTCCCGGGGATTCCACGGCAGGATCTCCCTCGTTACCCTCTTGAGGGGAAAGGTTCAGTGATTTGGAATACTCTTCAGAAGGGTGCAAAGCTTATCAAGGAAGGTTTATTTTGGATTTGTAGACGGGGAACTGAAGCTCTCTTCTGGTCGATTCTTGGGATGGATTCCCTCCACTTACTTCTCAGTTCCCCAACCTACTTCCTTTGTGCCAAAGATTTCTCGAGGCTGGCTGGGCTAGGGTGAGTGACTTCAAGTCTGTTGCTTCTTTTGGTCAGTTGGAGGTAGCTCATTGGAAGGATCCCGCAGAGTGGCCAGATTTGGGACTTGCGGAAGAAAGTGCTGAGCTTCACAAGATTCTTCATAGTAGGAGTTGTAGTTCTCTTCTGGAAGAAGATATTCTTGCTTGGACCCATAATCCTAAGGGGGTTTACTCTGTTGCTTCTGGTTATCAGGTGTTATTGGCTCAGAAGCTAACTGGGGCAGAGGTTCATTGGTGGAAAAGGGTGTGGAATAAACTCTCGTGGCCTAAATGCAACTGCTTTGTTTGGACTTTGGCTTGGAATAGGTGCTTGACCTAGGATAACATTCGTAAATGGGGATTTCAAGGACCTTCAATTTGTGTTTTGTGTGGGGGAGCGGAAGAGGATTCTTCACATTTGTTCTTTCGGTGCCCCTTTGTTGTGCAACTTTGGCATTGGTGGTGGGAGGTGTGGAAGCTTCCTTGTATTCATGCGTGCTCTTTGGTTGAATTCTGGGATAGTATGGGAAGACCTCCTTCTATGGCTTCCTTTTTGCAGGAAGTTTGGTTTGTGGGCCCTACCTTTCTGCTTTGGCAGATTTGGTTGGAGCGGAACCGCAGAATTTTTCGTGATCAGAAGTTGGTGGGTCGGCAAGTTTGGATGCGTATGCTTGGAATGGTGCAGGAGTCTGTTTTAGCTAAATGTGATGTGGTTTTCCCCTTGGAGAGAGGTGATGCTGAGTTGGTGGCCAGACTAGGTCTTCAAGAAATTCATTCATCTTTTGTCAGTTCTAGGAACTGTAGGCATGGGAAAAAGAGGGTCCAACGGGTTGGAAGGTGGTTACCTCCTCCCAATGGATTTTTAAAGATCAATACTGATGGTTCTTCTAGGGGAAATCCTGGGCCTGCTGGAATTGGTGGGGTTGGCAGGGACTCAGCTGGTTCGGTGATTTTTCTATTCTCTATACATGAGGGGGTGAAGACTGTTAACTTCATGGAGGGTCTAGCAATTCTTCATGCTATTGAGAGGGCCCTTGCTTTGGGATGGAGAAAGGTTATATGTGAAGCTGATTCACAGATTTTGATTAATCTCTTGAATGAGTGAAAGATATCTGATATAAATTGGCAGTTGGCTTCGGTGGTTCAACGGATTCTTCAGGTTAGTTCTCGGATGGAGGAGGCATCCTTTGTTCACATCCCGAGGGAGTGGAATCGTGCTGCCGACTGCTTGGCCAAATGGGCCTCTGAGCATGATAGTGGTTGGAAGGTTGAGGATTGGGATCAGGTTAACCCTGAGCTGCATCTGGATTTAGACCGGTTCTTGGAGGAGGATAGGAGGATACATGGGGATAGTTGATGTTGTTTTATGCTGTGGGGTTTTCGCCTTGTTTTCTGGGGCTGGGTCCCTTGGTTATTATTGTAATGCTCTTTTCTGATTTCTAATAAAGTTTTACCCCTTTGTTTTCAAAAAGATGATGATGACAAAGACAATGAGGAAATTATTGTTGGAAACATGAGAATGATGGTATATGGTGTTTTCATTTATTCCAACCCATTGTAGAAGTGATGGTATATCAATATGTATGTAGTCCAAAAGAATACCAAGTGTGCTAAAGAATTAGCTAAGTCCCATTGTGCATTTTCAATATAACACGGGAATAGTTTTGTGGTCCACATTGCACCTTTTTGTAGAATATTTTATGCGATTCTAAGGTAATAATGGTATATATTGGAAGAGTTTATATCCAAATTTTTACATTTGTATGTCTTCCACAGTTGATGATATTGATGATAATATATCGGGCTTAGTAATGGAAAAGTTACAGGTGCAAAGTGTATATTGGAATGCACTGCATTCCACCATGGATGAGTATTATGTTGTACAGTTTTGAGGAAGTGTTTAAGAATTTCAAAAGTGTATGCACTCCAAGTGGCAAGTGGTTTGGAGGTCCATGTGTTAAGTTGTGGATGAACAGTTTGTTCATTCAATTGTTGCTTCACTAATTTTGTTGTGTGGTGCTGACCTAAGGGTTTTGGGGTCCTGCGGAGTTAAATTATGTAAGGAGCAGATTTTTTGGAGTGATTATAGGTCATTCCAACCTATTTTGATGAATAACGCATTTTGGTTTCTTCTGCAAGGCATGTGTGATGGTGTTTTTGGTCAACAGGTTATGGTGTTACACAATTCATGCAATTAGGCCAACCTAATTGATGTTGTGGGTGTTTGTAGTATATATAGAAGACTGGTTTAGTGTTGTGCTATATATGAGATGTAAATAAATATGTGATGTAGAGTGAAGTGTGAAAGGTGATAGTGGTGAAGTATGAAGTGTGCAAAGTCAAATTTTTGAGCTTAATTGGAACCATATCTTCAATTTATTACAAATGCATTATTAGCAGTTCAAAATATGGTAGTGAGCCATTCTTCTACTCTCTTTTCTATTTTGGATAGTGATTCCTTTGGGAAGTGAGCCATTCTTTTTGGATAGTGAGTCCTTGGACAATGAGTCCTCAATTTTGTAATCCATTATAATCAGTTATAATATACTATGAGCTAATCCTCACCGTGGTTTTTCCCTTTCAAGGGTTTTCCACATAAATCTAGAGTGTTCTTGTGTTTATTAATGTGATGCATGCTTTAATTGTTCCTTTCCATTTATGTAAGTTTTATGAGATGCTTTGAATGCATGTTTAAGTTGATGAAGTTAATGAATTTTAGTGAATATTGATTCACCCCCCTCTCAGTATTTCAGGTGTTCAATAATTGATATTAGAGCTTAGTTCCTTCTATTGGCTTAATCACTGAGGTAGATCTTGGAGGTTGAACATATGGCAACTAGGAGTTATCCTATCCCTTTGGAAGAGATCATAATGGAAGGGTTTACTGAAGAAGACCATGAAGTTGACATGGAAGGAGAACTCAAATCTACTCTTGATGATTTGGATAAAGCATAATGTGAGAATAAAGATCTCTAAAAGAAAATACTAAGAAGATAAGTGCATCAAGAAGTTGAGGGTTCAAATCAAGAAAGTTAAAGAAAGAATTAGGAAACAAATGAGCAGCTTAAACAATCAAATTAGATAGTCACCAGTCTGCAAGTATAAGTTGAAGAAGGAAAAAAAATTGAAAATTTCTTGAATGCCAAGTTGAAATACAAGTTTTTAGAATATTCAAGACTTGAAGAAGAAGTTGTGTCTCTAAGGAGAGATTTGGAGAAAGAAAAGATTCAAGAGGAAAAATTCAAGAAGATCTCCACCTTGCTTGATGATATGCTTTCTAGTCAAAAAGCTTCAAAGGACAAAGAACTATTAGGGTTTGAAAAAGGAGAAAGATCAAAGGAGAATTAGACTCCAAATAATGTGGAAAAGAAGAATTTTGAACAAAGGAAGTCTGGAGATAAGAAGAGCAACTTCAAACATGTTCAAAATCAAAAGAAAAGTTTCAAGAGGCTACCTATTAGACAACTAGTTGCACAAAGGTATTCATCTTTTAAGAGTTACTGTTATTCTTGCAAAAGGACATAGAGCTATAGAGTGTAGAATTAGAATGAGTTATAACTTTCAATCATTTTTTGGTCAGTGCTATACGTGCAATAGATTTGGTCATAAGGCTAGTGATTGCAGAAGTCAGATGATAAATAGTTACAATAATGGTATGAGGTTCCAATATTTCAATGGTTATTGTCATACATGCAATTGGTTTGAGCATAAAGCTTTTGAATTTAGATCTAAAATTGAAAGAAGTAAGTTTGTTCAAAAAAGGTGCCATATGTCATAAATGCAATAAACTAGGACACATAGCTAAGTTTTATAGAAGTAAGAATGTGAAACCCTTTGGTTCACAAAAGAAGATTGATCTGATAAAGAAGGTTGATCTGGTTGAGATGAATCTAAAATTGAAAGAAGTAAGTTTGTTCAAAAAAGGTGCCATATGTCATAAATGCAATAAACTAGGACACATAGCTAAGTTTTATAGAAGTAAGAATGTGAAACCCTTTGGTTCACAAAAGAAGATTGATCTGATAAAGAAGGTTGATCTGGTTGAGATGAAGAAGGAGATGAACAAGATATGGAAGAAAAAGGAAGAGAATGAGGTGAAGAATGAGTCTATGAAAAATCTCAATGCAGATGTTTCCTTTGAAAACTAGATAGAGAGCATTGGCTTTGGGGGAGTTGAAACAAAAAACTTTTCAACCCCTACCAAAGATGAGATGTTGATGTCTTCAACATACTGGTATATATGTTGGTTTCTATGCTTGATCTGTTGATGAAATATCCGATGTGAAATCTCTTGTTGCAAAGATTTGCAGAGTGATTAGGAGTGTTTGTGATATCATAGTGAGAGTTTGAAAACTTTTCAACCTAACTTTTTTGTTGCAATTAATGTACACATTAGGTCATTAATTTTTTTTTATTCTATCTTGCATATTGAAAAGTCACTTGTGATCAAGCATTTGAAGTGGAGAGTAAAGAAAAAGAAAGTTAAAGAAATTTTGGTGCATTATGTGAAACCCTACCAATGAATTCCAAAGGAATTTATCAATTCCTCATAAAACCCTAATTTGAAAGAAGTTCAAGATGTATACTCAAGTTATTGATGTACTTGAGCGACCAAGACCTAAGTTTAAGAAGCACCCATACAAATCTATGGAAAAAAATCCTAAAAATATGTATTCTATGGTTTTGAGTGGTGTAATGCACATAGAGGATGTGCAGATATACATTCATATGAAGATGGATGAGTATGACCATCTAAAGTTGGAAAAAATTTAGGGAAAAGGTGCTAACTGGAGATGATTTCGAGCTGAAACTAAAGTATTTCAGTCTAACAAAGAAGAAATTGGATGTGTGGAATGAGTTTCCCAATTTATGTTATGAAGATGAGTGGGTGAAATATGTGCTTAGCAAAATACATAAAAAATTCATGTGGTTGGACTTGCCACACATAATAAACAAAGATGCAATTATGGTTGCAATTGGTTTGTGCTCCACTATACTAGTTTCACCATTAAAGGCAATGAAGAATGAGGTAGTGATGAAGCTTACCAAAGAAAATTTCAATAAGTGTTCCCTAACACTAAATTAGATTGATGATTTGATAGTCAAGTATGCTTCAATGATGATTGGCTATAAGATCTTCTATATAAAACGAGATAATTTTGTATTTGCCACCACAATACATATTGCACATCAGATGGTGAAGGAAGTTTTATACATTGATTTGTGTGAGCTTCTGAGATTGCACTTAATGGAGAACTTGCAAAAGAAAAAAGATTCAAGGTACCCATTATGGTATGATACTCTTGTTGTTTGTTTGTTGTTTTACTTTCTTAGAGAGTTTCCTAGAACAAAGAATGTCATTTGGGTTGATAGTATTTCGGTAGCTATACAAATTAGAGATCACTTAAGGAGATTTGAAAATTTTGAGTCCTGAAAGTCAGCTCTTTGTGGGGATTTTTCAAAACATTTCAAAACTGAATGCAAGAGAGATATAGGATTCCAAAAAGTGTTGTTGAAAAGTATACGAATGGCATAACATTCATGGTTAGTAGAGACTACTGCTATATGCAAGCAGTTGAACCCAAAAAAAAATTGGGTTCTAAAGCTTTGATATGAGGTAAAAAAAGTTGAACTTTCTAACCTTGCAGAGGTTGTATTGAGTAAAATTAGAGATCCAACAATAGATAGGTTTGGTACCTATGAAGAGAAAAAGGGTCAAGTAAACCTAGAGAAGAAATAGAAAGATATTGTAGAAAAGGTTGAGAAGATAAAGGTTGATTTGGAGAGAGATTTTGGTGCCCCTGAAGCCCCTACGAAGAAATCTATAGGTACATCTGCTCCTCTATAGACTACTCCACAAAAGTCAAGAAGGTCAAGTAGGACCTCAGTTCCCATACCACCTACTATTACAAAGCCTTATGGAACTCCTCCTTCTGGAAAAAAGCCAACAAGTGGTTTGAAGAAGAAAGATACATCTAGCACCTCTACACAACAAAAGTCTCCTAAGAGGAGAAGGAAAGAAAAATAATCCAGAGAAAAGTATGTTAGTTGTGAAAATGATGAAGAAGAAGGACCCCAATTGGTCCAGAAAAGGAAATCTAGTGTCTCTCAGGAAGAGTCTGGTACAAAAAGAAATAAATTTAATGTGATGGACATATAAAGTGAAGAGGAAGCGGAAAAGGAAAATAAATCTTTTGTTTTTCAAAGAAGAGAAAAGAGTGCTTAGAAATATGAGAAGACCCCTATAGTCCAAAAGCATAGTCCTATGAAGTTAGATGTATTGTTCAATGGTATTGCAAAGTTTGGTATGCTGAGGGAAACAAATGCAATGTATCTAGATGCAAATGATGAAGACAAGGCAACAATTGAAGAGGTTGTGGTCAAACACATGGTGGCATTCAATACTGGCCTAGATAAGATAGAAGATAAATTGCTAGATGATCTAAAAGGTGTGTTGAATGCAAGAAGAAAAGATGTTATTGCAAAGGATGAAAAGATGAAGACATCTGCTTTGGAGAAGATTGTTCCTCATTGTCTCATGAGGATAGACATAAGTGTTAGTTGTATAGCAAGAGATTCAGGACAAAGCAAAGAGTTAGAACTCTTATGAGTAGACATAAGGAAGGTATTGAGATGTTAAGGAAAGAGACACTACAAATAGTGGAAACACTTGCTGGAGAGTTGGGAGCTCCTTCAGAGACTAAAGATAAAATGAAAAAAGATACACCCCTCCTAGAAAGTAATGATCCTATCAATGAACAACTTAAGCATGAGCATGAGTAGAAAGAAGATGTGTTGATAGATAACACCCCTCCAAATGTGGAGATAAATACTAAGCAAATTAAAAAATATAAGTAGGATGTCTCAAAGAAGAATGAAGCTCAGAATGAACAAAATTTTCCCCCTCCATAAGTAGAAAATCCTATAGAAGAATGCTCTATTAGTGTTCATACGGATAAGATTGATAAGAATGAATAAGAAAGCACTAAAGCTGGTGGTGAATCCTTCAAAGCCTCTGGAGATTCATTAAAAGATCTTTTGGATATGTAGTTATAGTTTCAACTAGTGGTGTCTGCACAGTTGTTGTAGATTCCTATGCAACAAGGTTAATTGGACCTAGATAAGATTTCACCTTTATAGAAGTTACAACTTGGTGAAGTATTTCATGCCTCCACAAGGAAGGAGATTCTTCAAACTCACTAGAAGAGTATGTTGATGGTGTTTTCTGCACAGCAACAACTCAGACAAAATACAATATCCTATCTCTCTTGAAAGGTAAATCTCTATCAGCAAGCCTCAAGAGGTAACCCCAAGGTCTCTAATGTCAAGTCTTGACAATGCATTAAAACAACTCAGTGATAAATGCGAAAATGCTAGTAATCACAAGGGGCCTTACAAATTAACAATGTTGGAAGTATACTTATCATCATATGTAACAATGTAGTGATGCTTTTAGATTCCTAAAACTAACCCAGATATAAAAGAAATAGAAAAAGAGATAAGGGTTCAAAGAGATTCTAAAACTAACTCCTAAGATCAATCACAACAATAGCTAATGCTTCAAATGGACAGATCTCCAATAAAACCAGCCTCTACTTGATCAAGGACAAGCCCACAACTACATATAAACGGTGCAATCTTCTAAGGAAATTAGAAGGTTTTCAAACTATGAACATTCATCCATATACCCAATAACTAGCACAACATGAACAAGCATTCACAGTTTAACTCAACACAATATATGGCTCATACTAACTTTACACAGTAACTCAGAATTAGCAAGCCACCAAAAGTATGAGCAGAAGATCGATCAAACATCATTCACATTTCACCATCATTGCAAAAGAAATAAAATCTAACATCTAACATCTAATATTGAGAATCAAGAACAAAAAATCGTATAATTGTTGAAGCTGAACACAAAGTTTTCCAAACCAACAACGCATTTGCATTAACTTCCCCAAATTTTACATAGCGTTCTTCCTGCTCTCTCCTCTCCTATAGCTAACTCCTGAAATCTACTTTCCAGTCTTGGATTTCTAATTGTCTCTAATCAGCCATTCTAACCCTTTACAATTGAGAAGGAAAAGGCCTTTTATAGATATTACATTTTAGATTCAAAGGCCAGGATTAAATTAATCCAATGGCACAAATCACTCCTCTAGAAGCATCAAGAGGTTACATTAGGGTTTTGGCATCCACATCATCATCCAATTAGACAATTCAGTTACATCTTCCGGCCAAAGAGAAAAAGCATCTTACCACCTTGGCATTAATGAAAATTGTGATTGGAGAAATAAAATAGTATCACATGTTGCAAACATCTTCCAGAATATCTCTCTAGTTGGCAAGTAGCTGATGGCATAAATTCATAGATAGGTGCATATTAAATATTTGAGTTGGAATTGAATTGTAACTTTAAAATCTTCTAGCCCATTTGACTTGGCACATATCCATATGCAGTTCCCTAAAAAATTTGAAAACTCCTCTTTCTTTGGCACATTTCTTTATATGGGTGTCACATGAATTCAGTTTGTATATCCATGTTATCTTCCTACAACATATTCCAGATGGCCCACAAAGATTGCAATAATCCTGCAAACACATAAAATGGATCAAAAGTGAGTTGAAGATTTTAAAGGAACTGGCATTAAATGAACTCATTTCATACCACATCCCACAATCAAGACCTCCTCACATAACCTTATGAGACAACTATAGAAACGAAACTAATTAAATTCATGAATAAATTCTCCCCTTTTTAAATACCATAGATCTTGGAGAATTAACCGCTTATAGATTATCAATTTACTCTAGTCACTCCCCATTGGATAATATAAGCTCATTCATTTTCCCTTCATTAACTACGTTCACATCAGTATGATCATCTGTCATTTCCTCATAGCATACCACACTATACCAGTGATCCCTATCACTTGAATTTTGGCTCCACATACCCACTTTTATATCGATCAACCAATATACTATGACTCCAACTCGTTACAACAAATCTATCAAGCTTGATATATCCTCACACTTTATTAATCTTGCAGTCTTATCCCATATGTAGCTGCGATCGTCTTCACAACTCCACACTTTGATAACATATCCAATAACATTACAGTGTAAACAGATCCTGCTAACTCAACCTTGTTACGAACTTTACTCACCATGAGGCGACATTTTTATGGCCTGTTGGAGGGCAACATTTCTTAACAAAATCATAAAATCCCCATGCACCTCCCTATCACTTCATAAGATCGATCTTTGTATAAAAGAGTCTATTGTACCATCGAGCTTTTTGCCTCCTAGTTTTGAATAAGATTCTTAAAGATGCCCATGACAATAAAAATCATACTTCCATTTGATTCTATCATTGGTGATTTATTTTTGAATTTGTCTATTCTTCCTCGTCATTTTGAGCAAAGACCTTTCATTCTGAACCCTCTGTCGAAACATCCCATCACATGATTTTATTCTATTCGATTCAGATGATCGAAATCTTTTTCCTTACTCAGGGTCACTCACTTTTGAGAAGAAACAATGATCGACACTTTAATTTCATGTGTTCAACATACTTCCCACCGTGTTTAGCTTTATGTAAATAGTTTTAAAACTCCATAATTTGTTGTGACATAAGAGGATGCTAGGAGCTTGCAGATACCTAGACTTCTTCATTTCTAATTGGTTGGTCTCATCATTTAATCACTTCAAACATTTGGCCCATTTAATCATTTAATCACTAGCAACCCATCCCTATGGCTTCTTGAAACAACATTTCAAAATAGATGCAACAAACATGATGGTTCTCCTAACTTTCCATGACTTGGGCTTTAAATTCAATAGTCCTTTTAGCTCTTGTAAATCATAAATTCTTTCCTTTCCCACATCACCATCAGCTTTATTTTGCAAACCGCTAAGAATTCGTGAATGCGTGATGTGCATGGTAGCATTTTTTTTTTGCAACAAAATATCCTAGATGGTGAAGTAATAAGGGAGAGGGCTCGATCGTGGGTCGGGTAACTTTGAGCGAGGGGTCCATGTCATTAGCGTTCAAGTCAGCTAAATTTTTTTTGCCACGTCCCTTCACCATTGAGCTGGCAATTTGTAACTTTTTTGGGGGGACTTTTCAAGCATGTTTTTCAAAGTTTTGGGGGCAATTTCCAAAAACTGCCAAAAATGTCAAAAAAATTGGCGTATACCTATCATGAACGTCTATATGACCGATGGTTGTTTTGTGCCACACTAGTACTTGCAACTAGCCGTATGAGTTAATGCGCATTAACTGCTACACATTCCCCCGCCATCGGTCTTAACGCCTACCACCTCGGCATGCACACCATTCACTTGGTCTTGCTTTGTGCTCATGAAACATCCATTCTTGAGACATCATTCATTTTCAGCTGTTGCATTCACAACTAGCTCTGGTTAGGATGGATGTCGATGGTGGTGAGGCCATGGCCAACTGGTGGTGATACATTTTTTGAGCTTTCTATGTTTATCAACACCATATTCAGTAAAAGGAAACTATTTTACTTCTTGCTACGCACGTGAGGTTCTATTCCAACCTCACTCAGGCAGTAACTATGCATTGCAAGATTTTTCTAGGTTTTTCTTGTAATTTTTTTTTGTTAAAATAGCTTCTATCAAGTTGTAATGATTTCCTCCTGTAATGAAGCTTTGTTGCAGCTTATTCATGGCCGCTACTGTCTATATATATATCTGTATACCGATATATATATTTATATATACATATACACATCTGTATATAGATATATACACATCGGAAGGGTGACAAATTTTATTTTTCCACCAATAATGCACCTCTATTATGGCCGACTGTGTGTATATATGTGAGTATGCAGATATATATATATATATATGCATATATATGGTTGACTATGTGTAAATGTGTGTATACATAGATATATATGCATATAAAGTATATACATGCATATATATCTGTGTATACACACATACACACAGGAACGGCGAGCAAATGTAATTTTCCAGCAATAATGAAACTATATAATGGCGGACTGTGTGTATATGTCAGAATATAGTTTTATATATGCATATAAATGGCCCAGTGTGTGCATATGCATGCATACAATTACATTTATGCATATATACGGCCGACTGTGTGTATATGTCTATATATATCCATATATATATGTGCACACACACATATACACACACACTACCATAATATGAGATTGTTTTTTTTCATTTTATACCTCTGTAATTTGTATATGCATGTATATGTGTGTATACACACATATACACACAGTCGGCCATACATATAGAGCTTTGTTTTCATTTTATACATCTGTAATTTGCATATGTATAGTGGCAGTATGTGTATACTTATATATAATGTCTACTAAGGGTTCCATGCAGCTATATTTCTTTCCAACTATGTGTATACATATACATACCATTTGACTATTTCTACAGATCGACTGTGAAGGGTTTTATGCACCTATGATTTAGCTGACTCTTTTGACCGTTGTCGTGAATCCCTTGCTCAAAAATTCCTGACCCTCGTCGTCCACTCTTCCTTATCCTTTGTCTCTGCTTGAATTGTCAAGTTTTAGGGAATACATTCATATCCATTTATAGGATTCTCCTAGTCAATTTACTAATCCTTTTAATTTTTTAATTAACTAATCATTTATACGATTTTCCTAGTCAATTAAGTAATCATTTTACTTTTTAATTGACAAAACATTTATCTTTTTAAATAGATATAATATTCAACATCTTTATATTATACTAAACATTAAAATATTATGTATGCATGTATACACACATACATACATACATACATACATAATTATTTATGTATGTATGTATGTGTGTCTTTGATACATACACATACATACTTATACACACATACCTAGATGTATGTGTGTATAGTATGTATACACACATACATGTATGTATGTGTGTATACATACTATACACACATACATGTATGCATGTGTGTATACATACTATACATACATACATGCATACATACTTTGGCTAAAACATAGGTGCATGATAATGTTCTAATAATGCCATTATATATATGCAAGTTGTAGGTCTGCAATTACATTTCTATTCAATTGTTCATATGTATATGCATATGCTATTGCATATGCATATGCATATGTATATGTATGCATATATGTATATACATATGCATATGCATATGTATATACATATATGCATACATATGCATATGCATATGCATATGTATATACATATATGCCATATGCATATGCATACATATACATATGTCTTGATATGTGTGTATATATGCATATGCAAAAGAAAAAGTGAAGTTGTTATTTTGGGTGGAGGTGGATTCATCACCTACAAACATCTTAATAGAGTACCTACTATTCTATTTACAACTTTAGTTTGACCATCTATTTGTGGATGATAAGCTGAACTGAAACCCAAATGTGTTCCTAATTTCTTCCACAATGTATGCCAAAAATGACCAACAAAATTTGTATCTTGATTAGATATGATACTCTTAGGAAAACCATGCAATTGAACTATTTCTTTGAAAA
>VDFB02034792.1:0-21029 GCA_007258455.2 Sequoia sempervirens
CTTTATATTCCCCAATGAAGGATGTTGTAAATTCTAAGGAACCCCAATCATCACCGAGACATGCATTCAGTTTAGGAGAAGAAGTAGGAGTAGGCTCAAGATTTCTTGCTTTGGGAGGATCTTCTTTAAGGACATTTGTCTCAAGAGTATCCTTTGTAATAGATATTGCTGAGTAGATGTCAATGCATTCAAAGATAATGAAGGGATAGGATTTTTAAAAGTAGGTGCAACCGGATTTTGACTAGCAGTTGCCATCTCACATAAGTGTATGACATCAGGGTTAGCCTTGATTGTGATCACCTCATTTTTAGCAACAAACTTTATAGAATGGTGTAGAGTAGAAGTAATTGCTCCCAAAGCATGAATCCATGGTCTTCCCAAGAGAATATTAAATGGTAATTTTCCCAACATAACACATACCGGGGTGGGTATGGTAAAAAGCCCCAACCTTAAATGTAAGATTATCGTGCCTAAGGCTTGTCGACCAACATTATCAAACCCATGAATAAACAAGGAAGAAGCAACAAGGGAGGCTGAATCAATTTTAATTTTAGGCAATAAATAAATGCTACATATGTTGAGAGTTGAACCAATATCAATGAGAGCACGCCTAATACCAATATTGTTAAGATAGACTATTATCATTAAAGGATCCACTTGCTTTTGTACTTCCAGAGGCGGGAGCTCATGTGGATGGAATGTAATATTTGTTGAATCCACACGAATATGATCTATCAACGCATTAACATCTATCAGCCTAGTGAAAGAAGGCAATAAAATCTTTTGCAAGGATTCCTGAAGCATAACTTAGTAAACTAGAGTAGTCTGAAGCAAATCCCAAGTGAGATCTTGGCAGGAGTAACACAAAGTTGCTTGACAAGATCATACTCACTGGGTCATTGTAATGTCCCCTTATTAAAGACATAAAAAGTTCAAGAATTTGTATTTATCAACACTTAATTTTGCACATGAAATTTGCTTTGAAGATTTGCACACATTGTGTATTTCCAACAAATACACAGTTCCTTAATCCCGAAATAAATTAGACAATTCCAGATTGAAAATTTTAAGAATAAGACAAATGCATTATTATCTAGTGCATAAAAACCATCATAATCTGATATGACTTATTACTCTTGATCGGAATAGATCTTCGCCTTGTTTCCTCTTTCCTAACCTCTTTGGATGGTAGGTTTACTGTGCCAAGGGCGCACACACGATCTCTAATTGGACTCCCTCAAGGTTTCCTACCTATCTTGGGACCATCCATCAATGAACCAATTTACCAGCCTTTCCCTCCACAAACTCCTTATCCTTATCAAGCGCTAGTGAAAGGGAATTTTGGCCCAAAGTCTATTCTCATAGTAAAAGTCATAATAGCTTATGATATACAATAGTTGCTGCAAGCATCATTATTGGACTCTGGTAAATAATATCCCTTTGTATCTATTCAAGGTGTTTTTCAATCACTTATGTTGTATAGATGAACTTAATATATTGACATATAAGTATCCATTGAAAGGTGTCATTTAGTCTCTCTATGCATTCACCTATTATATTTAATCGAATTCACAATTCATCACAAACTAGAGTGTTATAAACATTCATTGATACTGAATTTAATAAGACATGGGGTTAGTTATTATACTGTAACCTGATCTATCTCCTTTCTTCCACATGATGATTCTTGTAAGAATACCCACATCCAACCTGCAGGAGGCTTTAGATCCTCCCCTTACAATAACTCCCACATATATAACTCCTCCTTATTACTCACTATGAATAATTCTTCTATAATGTAAAACATCCCTCAAGAACCCCTAGATGGAATTCTATTATATCACTAAACGTCATGGTGAATGGATGGAGTCGTCATTACTTATAAGACCCCATAATTGCTACAAGTATCATTATTGGATAATCGTATATATATATATATATATATATATATATATATATATATATCATATGTGCCCACCATCTATGATGTATCTATGAGTTTAATATATATACATATATATACATCTGAGTATACATGTATCAATTGTTAATCATATTCTTCCAACTCTCAATACACTTATCTATCCTAATAGATATTCAATTATATTCATGCATAATAATATGCTAGAATATGTTATGAATACCTCTTATTTGTTAATCACCATAAATTATATATATACATACACATATATATATACATACATACATATATATATATATATATATATATATATATATATATTTGTCATTTATGTTTATTCACCACAACCAATTTAGATATGTCCATAAATCATGACATATCTAAATATATTTATAGTGTTAACTGAGATGTAAATTGATAATGTATGTGCTATCTAAGATTACTAAAATTACCTTCTGCATACACAAGTAATCATAAATCTTTATTTAAATTTATATAAAATACTTACCTCTCTGTTGATTATGTTTAACATATATCAAAGATTGGTAATGTAAAACCTTTGTCTTCTACGTACACTTTTCAACGCTTGCTGATTTTTCTTCTTTCCATTCGATGTCTTCTGACCTTCATTCCCCTCTTCACAGTCTGTTTTAGACTACTATAAACCTGTTGTTATTTGGACTGGTATATTCTTAAATCTATTCCTTGCCGCCCCCCATCGATTTCCATTCCTTTTTCTATTTATATTTTTATGAAAAGATATACCTTTTTGAAAAGTAATAACTCTTCGAGGAGTCATGACTTCTCATAATTAATTGTTCTCTTTCAATTTGATCGCTGCTTTTTAAAACTCTTTAAAATCTGAATCGGTGCCTATAATTTATTGCTGCCTTTATTAATCTTGGCTATTTATGAATCGCTGTTTTGTCTAGGCTGCTATTGCTATATCTTTTTTATAATATAATATATTATTTTATTATATTGTTAATATATTTATTTTTATATTAGTTTATATTTGTTTATTTATTATTTATGATTTCTTAGGTAAAGATATTGGATAGTTTAGAATATAGGTTATCATATTGTGGTTTTTTAATATATTTATAAATTGAATTTTATTATAAATATATTTATTTTTATATTTTAGTATTTATACCACTGTTTATTTATTTATTTTTATTTATTTGTAATTCAATTCATAGTTATTTTTGGTATCTTGTTTTGGGAACATGCTTTTAGATTGGAATTATTTTATTGACATTTATAGGATTTTTTTATTTGTATTTTAATATTTCATATTTGAGTGTTACAATTTCGGGGGACATGATAGTAGCTTAGCTGCAAGTCTAGGTGCTCGAAGAAGGCTTGGTTGAGAAGGTGGTAAAAAAGCAGGTTGATTGAGATTTTGTTGATTCATGCTAGTATTATAAGTATGGGTTATTGCTCTATAAGAAGGAGCCTTAGATTGCATGAATTTCGTGTAAAGATTTGGTGTATCACTTTCAACAAGAACCCCACGAATAAAACAAATCCTTTTTGGAGGACTAGCTGGAGTCACATAAATGACTAGTCTCTTAGGCCTTTGAGGAGTGGTAGAGACTACAATTACATTTATGGATTCATCATATGACTATTTGAAGAAATGTGCTCAACATCTGTCCTTGGAGGATCCGATGTGAGAGGAGATTCATCATTCACTAATGCATCGTCTCTAGAAGAGAGTGCATTGGAAAGAAGAGAAGGTAAAGTAAAATTAAGAAAAGTATCAATGATTTCATCTTCTTCCAATAAAATATCCTCTAAAATAAGAGAAATTTCATGAGAAGGATCAAAGATACAAAGTGACATAGGTAAAGCCAAGTCACCATCACATACATTGAATGGAACATCATTAACACTTTGAATAAAACTAGAAAATGAACTAATAAAAGAAGATAATAATTGCATTTTGAAAGTAATAATCTAAATATAATAAATAATGCATAAACAAGTCGGTCAAAGACCGGCGTATTATTTCTACTTTGATGACATGGAATGGGGTTCGAGGCAATGCCCTAAATTTTTTTTCTTAGAAGGACAAATCTTGGATTTGTCCTTTTTTCTTTTCTTTTTCTTTTAGTGTAGTGAGGATCACATTAGGTTCACCAAAATGTAGAGGAGATTTGCTACCCTCAAGTCTTAGGACAAGCAAAGTCTTCAAGGAGCAAATGGTCCTCAACTACCTCAAGGAACAAAGCTCAAGTGATCGGATAAAATGATGAGAGTTTCATAAACATAACGAGTAGGCCACATAGGTCTTCTAGACAGATTGATGAGCATTTGACCAAGTAGCACAATGTTGTACCCAAACCAAATTTTTTGCTTCATCAAGGCATTTTGCATAAAAAGGTCTAAATCTTGCTAAAATGATGTAAAATACAGTTTTGGGCAATATCAAGCATGGAGTTTTTCTCGATATTTTGTCAGTCAAAGTCAGTCTTATTGAACAGAACCTGAAGCAGAAACTCAAAATGGAGCTTTTCACGATGGAGGAGCATCTCACGATGGTATTTCAACGTTGCACACGGTCATTTCAGTGATCGAGACGGAGTTTTGAGTGGTTAAATTATGAAGATTTCTCAGAGAAAAAGCAATAGTGCAACTATAGCCTAGGGGCGCCCAGCTTGTTGGAGGTCAAGATCCTGTTGAAAATGTTCGAGAATACAGTCAATCTCTTCAGAATCAGTCTAGCTATTCGACGACCTATCCGGCGAAGCTTTCCGATACCCGTAGCTCCGGCAAACAGCGTCAGAAGTTGAAATTCTCAAAGTTCCAGATATGGGAAATTTGCTCTTTTCAGTGAAAAGCGCGCCTCTAGCCTGAGGACGCCCATCTTAAGGAAGGGGTAAATCTTGGCATTTTTGATGGTGGATACAGTTAATCTGTTCACAACTAGTCTGCTTGTCCAACGAGTTATCAAACACAGTCATCCGAGTCCCAGAACTCCGGCAGCCGTCGTCTGAAAATCAGCTTATAATGGAGTTTTCACATTTCTGAGCTTCTCCGTTGATTCCCAATGCAAGTACAGCTCAGGGGCGCTGGTTAAAAGGACCCTTCAGATGCCAAAATTTGCAGTCGAAGTCTTCCTGACATCTGTGCTAATCTAGCCCAGCTCCGCGATGCACCATCCAGCTTGTTGACCCGACATTTCAGGTGATTGTGGCAGAGGTTCTACCAAGCACGTAATTTCACGGGAGGACCAACATACAATTTGCAGTGCATTTCTACAGTCCAGAGGCGCCTAGCCTTTAGGCCTGTCAGATGAGTTCGTTCGCATTCGAAGTCTTCACGAGACTTGAGCGTAATCATTTTTTCTATCCAACGAGCCTAGCCGTCAGCCTTCGGGATTTGGCAAACACTCGTACGTGCGAGGCCTTTGGTGAAATGCTGAAAAGTGAGACATCCGGAAAATGGCCAAGTCTGGAGCGGAAATTTTAAATAAAATACGCACTGGAATTTTTGAGGTCTTAGAAGCAGTTTTCTTGCTTCGTCACCTCCAGAGACTTCTCTTGTGGGCCCTTCTGGCTGTCCGTTAAAACAAGCGTTGCTCGAATCGGGCCATCCTAGCTCCAGATATCAGAGGTCAAAGTAAGGCATTTGGATGAAAGTTCAATTTTCGTCAAAATGACGTCAGTGCAACTAAGAGCCAAGGGCGCTTTTACTTTTGAGGCCCTTAACACAGCTTTTAGGTGTCGTGCATATATCGGTTGGATGCAGAATATCTCCAGGCATGCAGTGAGCTTCATTTCCTGTCAGCAGGGTACACCGTTCGCCGTCAACAGCCGTTTAAAGTGTCAGATGGCAGTTTAGGAAAATGGCTAAGTCTGGAACCCGTAAATGAATTTAATCAGGGGCGCCTAATTTTTCAAGGGGTTAAACGATGGATTTTGCAGTAATGTCTCCCAGCAGACATTTCTTCTTTATTCAGCAGGTTTTCTGATGAATATCTCAGTTCAGTCTCAGCATCTCCCAGTCACTTAGAAATCAGTGGTGAAGTTGGCCAGTCGTGACGTTTTGTCAGCTATAAAATAGGAAGTTAGTAAAAAGTGGAATAACTTGAGCAAATGGACGCCTATGAGCTCAAGAGATGATTTTTCGGAATCAGTGAAGTCAAACGATGAATCTCAAAGCTGCATTCCGAATTGTCAACTGAAGTTCAAAATATTTAATATTTATTTTGCAATTTTAGCATTAAAAGTGGCGATTTTCTATTTTTGGTGCCTTTGCTAATTGCATGATAGTAAATATTTTAATATTTATTTGAATTCGAACTTCCAGTCAGTGGCAGTTCAACTGAAAGGCAACCAATCAGAGGTCTTCTATTTTTGTCAGGGTTTTGAATTTTTGCAGTTACAGATTGGTGCGAATTCTTTCTTATTTAAGAATGGCGCCATCTTCATTCATTCATCAAGCTTTGAGAAGTTCGTATTTTTCAAGGAGAAAATTCGATTTTATTAAGATAAATTCATATCTTCAAAGAAATCGAATTTTATCAATTTTCAAAGGCGTATTTCTCAAAGGCGAATTTTATCAAGAGAAATTTGTGGTTTTATCAAATTTCAAAGGGGCTACTTCAAAAGCAATTTGCAAATTCTCCAAGTTTCAAAAGGAATTCACATTTCTTCAAGAACAAAGGCGTTTTCCTTCAATCAATTCGCAATCCTTCAGAGATCAAAAGGCGAACTCTCAAATTCAAGATAAATTCGTATTTTCTTCAAAGGGAAATTTGAATTTCTTCAAAGGCGCAAATTTCAAGAGGATAAATTCGTGGTTTTCAATTAAAGGCGAATTCTTCCAGTTCAAAGGCGAATTCTTCATCAATTTCCAGAGGCAATTTTACCTAACTAATCTTTTTGCAGATTAAAGTTCACAATTATTAGCAATTTGAAGAAATCTAGGGCGATTTTCACAGAAAAAGAGCAACATAAAAACGTCTTTTTCATCTTTCAATCTCAAATTTCTCTCAGAATTCATTTCGCATGTTCCTGAAATTGGCGAATTTGACAAGTCTCAGTATCTGGATCATTTTCATATAATTACCTCGAGTTAAAATCGTGCGTTTGATTTTTCAGGAATTTTTAGCTTCAGAACATTCGTTCTCGAGTTGCTAATTTTCTTAATTGAAAAGTCTTTGTACAATCGAGTAGAAGTTGAATTTTCGCAAATTTGACATTCTGGGTTGTCTTAGAATCCTTTTCTGGACAAAACCCATATTTCAGATTTTTCGCTGAAAATAATTCTTCGAAAGGCTATTTTTAACTCTCGTAGGCTATTTTTAGCTTCCAGAAATCTTGTCAGAACATAGTCAAGTTCACAGTCAACAGGCGAATTTTTCAGAATGCAGTTCACTCAGCTCGAATACAGGACCAAAACAGTCCTTACTCGTGATTTCCGCAGGTTGGTTGAGACAGATCTTCACAAGGTGTTGCCAGAAGCAGTTCTTCATCCTGTTAAGATCAGAGCTTCAATCATTCAAAATATTGAGCAGTCTTGTTTACTAGAGGCCGCTTCCATACCTATCTCCGTTCATTGTGTGGAATTCGTGATGGCTTGTATTAAGCATTACAATTCTACTACTCGTGAGATAGTGTCAGTTGACGGACGAGTCATTTGCAGTCTCAAGCCTCTAGACATCGAAAGGAGTTTTGGCATCCCTCAACACCCTAACAGCCTAGTTATTTCTATGGAGCAGTGTGAGCAGGCATTTGATGCTGATGTGGACAAGTGTCAGAAGATGGCAGAAAGATGGTTAAAACAAGCAAAGAACAGATTGCTAAACAATGTGGGTCGTGGTGAATACAAGGATGAGTACGCGATTCTAATCACACTCCTGAATCGTGTCTCAGGTCAAGCACATGCAAATGTTTTCCAGCCTTGGATGTATTACATTATTGGTCGATCATTTCTCAAGGGAGCATTATGACGGGCATCCTTCATCATCGATATTCTCCACAGGCAGATCATCGGTTCCTAGTTGCCCATGAGTTTCATCGTGTTCATATCTCGCGGTACTTGATCGCTTATCGTGGTCGGGCCTGAGGACTAAACACGGCATTCTCACGCTTAGAAAGTATATCAAGATATGATCACTTGAGTTCACCAGAGCTGAACGTCATTTCAAGCGTGTTCACGAGGCTTTTCCGACTTATACGTGAGGAATTTGGACCGGAGTTGCACGCTCAGATCTCGGCAGTTGCTAGGGCAGCGATGGATGGATGGGAAGATTGGTTTATTCAGTTCCCAACATACACCTACATCCGAGTATACGGGTTTACAGGAAATCCAGCTATGCTTCCACGTTATCCTTCGGATAAGACAATCTTTCAGAGTTTCAGACAGATGCATGATGTTCATCGTCTTGTACGCCGCACACATACCATCTCTCAACTTTCCTTTCCGGTTTGGAATGTATTGGTGCAAGTCGGCAATTGATGCCAAGATTGCGGACAAGAGCTTGAGAGATATCATCTTAAGTATCTTGTTGAAGCACGTGCCTATGACCTTTCAGGTCATTATACAGCTCGCCTTGCTGGAGGTACATATCACGAGCCTTCTATGGAGGATTATTGGGAAAATTGCACAGATGACTTCGAGGTTCGCAGACACAGTTACGGCCGCTTCTCTCTCTCACAAATTTCTGTTTTCTTGTTAGAAGATGTGGGAGGTTTATCAGACGATGAGGGAGAAGTTCTTCCTTAGTTTTTCAGAGAGCAGGTCGATACACAACTGTTGCCAACAGTTGATTGGTACGCCAAGGAATATGCAACGGTCAATTAGAGGTCAAGTAGAGTTATCCAAAACAGTATACTTTACCTCGACAACAAGAAGACAAGGAGGGTAAGTGTTTCCAGAGCAGAGCCGCCAGTAGTGGTGAATCCTTCGCTACCTTTCTCGTCAAAACCTAAACAGAAGAAGAGGAGTAATCTCCCCAAGAAAGCACAAGCGCCAAATAATTCAAAGGGCAAGGTGCTTGCCACTGTTACACACACGGAGCCTGAGAGACAGTCGGGCACAGAATCAGTTCAGAGGCCAGTTCAGAGTCCACCAGTACCTGAGGTTCAGCCTCAAGTTCCTACACTAGTTTCAGAGCCGTCACCAACCCCAATTCTCATTGAATTGGATTTAGACTCTCCACCTCGCAGTGGGTCTTCGACACGTTCACTCTCGTCAGAACCTCCTGTTGCTAGTGTAGACCCTTCTAGTAGCATTAGCCGAGACCAATCTTGGATTGAAGCTCAGCTAGGAAGGAAGAGGAGGCAGCCATCCTATGTCCTTAATCATTCTGATTTTGACGACATTTATCAGGATGCGCCAGACAAGAGGGTCAAGAATATGGTCCACGTAGAGAGGAACACTGACATGGAGATTGTCATTGAGACTGCCGTGCCTCCACAGGGAAAGAGCTTGGCTGAGTTGGAATCTCAGGACTTTGAGGTTATCACAGTCAACCTTGGTCGTAGCACACACCAGACTCAGGTTGATTTCCTACAAGTTGATACAGATAGTGCCAGGGATAGAATAATGAAGGGAGGAGAGGATAAGGCAGCCCTCAAGGCTGAAATCAGACAGCTTCGTCAGTATATTTCTAGCCTTGTACATAGACCCGATGCCATTAACACACTCCCGCCGATGCTTGAGCCTCCAGCAGAGCAAAGTCAACTTAATCACTTAGTTGCATATGGCAAGCGTTTGGATGAATGGGAGGAGGAGTTCATTGCTAGAGGCCGTACTTTGCTCACAGAGTTATATCAGTTGCGGTACAATGCACGAGAGCTCCGTCTTCGTCTTCAGGATGAGGAACGGGATATGGAAATTAATAAACCACGAGATGAGATTATGATTGCTCACCCGAGTGTGGCGTATGATACGTCACAGATGCAGAGGACAGAGAAGCTATCTACTCCTGGAAAACATAATTGGTTTTCAGAGCGAAGATAGAAGAGACTTTGGCACGAGTTGGTGAGAGTAGAGAGCATCACTAGTGCACTCCGGGTTTGTGAGGACTCTAGTATCTCGCTTACCGTGCCGACATCAGATCGAGGGTGGTGCCTACGGAGCTTATCGATGTTCAATCGTGAGTCGTGCACTCATTCATACCATTTTCAGTGGGGAGACCGTTGGCTGTAAGGTTACTCAGCTTACAGTCATGTCAGCATTGTTCGACGAGGCAACGAGGAGCAGAGGTGAACTTCAGTCTCAGATCACACCTGGTGAGGATATGTTGCATCAACATAGTATTCTCCGACAGAGTCTCATAACTCCAGATAGTGATGTAGTTAACAATCTCGTTGAGGGATTGGTTGCTCGAGATCACGGGCAGTAGACTTCAGTTCCCACCTCTCAGGATAGACATTACACACAGGAGTTAACTTGGTGTTACCCTTTCAAGTTAACTCGCTGTCTCATCACATGCATATCTATTCTGAGATCAGCTTTATGCACTTGGAGTTTTATTTTAGGGTTTTACGTTAACTGATGGTAGTCTTCCAGTTAACTCGCTTTCAATAAGGACCTGCATGCTTGCACAATTGTCCATTTTAGATTAGATGTTTCGGTTAACTGATGGTAGCTTTCCAGTTAACTGTATAGTTTACTTCATTAGGGTTTAGCAACAAATCTTGCATGCATTGCAAGACTGTAGATGACTCAAGGTGATTTTAGGGTTCCCTACACCTTGATGTATATAAATAAGAGCTTTTGCTCATTTGTAAATAACTTTTGCTTGAGAGAGAAATATATGCTTGCCTACCTTGCCCTCAATATTGCTCTTTTGGTATTTGTTCATGTGTCTTCGCTATTACGATTAATTGTTATGCCACATAGGGTTTCATGCAATTGTAATGGTGGATTCTTTCCATAGTTTAGATAAATCTGTTTTGTGCATCTTTACCATTAAGATCAAGTGTTATGCCACATAGGGTTTCATGCGATTGAGATGATAAATCTGTTTTGTGAATCTTTTACCATTATGATCAATTGTTATGCCACATAGGGTTTCAAGAGATTGTGATGATAAATCTGTTTTGTGAGTCTTTACTGTTATGATCAATTGTTATGCCACATAGGGTTTCAAGAGATTATCATAGTTGAGATAAATCTGTTTCGTGCCTAATAAACTTGTTTAGATTGAGATAATAGTCGCGCCACCTTGCCTTCAAGTAGAGAATCTAAACTCGTTTATCGTCTGATAATCAAAACCTTGCTCCATTTCCCCATGCTCTGTTTTCTTGAGGAAATTGTATAGAATTTAAGTTATTAAGTTTAGTTGTAGTTAGTAGATCTGCAAAACCAGAAAAACTCAGCTGCAACGTATATAGTTTTCGAGAAAGCCTTGTACCTCTACAGCTGAAGGAAAAAGACAGGATTTAGTTTAGTTTATTTCCTTTGCAAGTACTTTTGTCAAGCACAACGAGGGAGCTTCCCCTCCTAATTTGAAGAGCACTCATTGCATAGTGTGCATAGCTGTCCATACCAACTCTTACTCCAGAGGTGCTAGTTGTTACGCCCACAGTTTTCTGGCGCCCATCGTGGGGCACGAGGCCTTGAAAACTTCATGTCACGGTTATGACTATCTGGCGTCCTACTGTTCCAGTATTGCAACCAGCACTAAGTCCGCCTGTTATTCAGCCGAATTTAGTCTTCATCGAAGCAGAACAGTCAGCTATTATCAGTAGCTTGCGCACGTTCATCTTTGAAAATCATACATCTACCACTCAGTGGAGAAACGCGGCTACAACTCTAGATAAAGAAGAAGAAAAAGCAGATCTTGCAGCAGGTAGACCAGTTTTGCCACCTCCTGCGTGGAATTAAGCATCCTGGCATACCAAGTTTACATTAGAAGAAGGAGAAGAAATCCTCCAATCCAGCCAGATCCTGTTTTTGAAGAAGCACCTGATCAGTTTACTGAATCAGAAATTTTTGAAGAAGAAAATCCCACTCCAATTGCAGAGATGGGTGATCGTAATAACAACAACAACAATGGTGATGATCACAACGGTCGTAATGTAAGAAACGCAAGACGTCCAGTCCCCTTGCCTTGGGGCGACAATATTGGACCGTTGGCTTTACCAGGACATCATGAATTGCCCAAGGGATCACGCAAGTTTTTCCCGAGATTTCATGGCGATGGCTCTAAACATCCAGATGAACATCTATCAGCATTCACGGCGGCTTGTTCCGTTTTGCATGTTGCGCATGAAGACATCTCCGTTCGTCTTTTCGTGGAGACTCTTCAGAACAACGCAGCAGATTGGTTCAATAATCTTGAGCCAGGAATTATCACCAGTTGGGCCGTCATGAGCGAGAAGTTCTTGGCAAGATTCAAGCCTGCCGAGGACAATCATAGATTATTTGCACAACTCTCAAATTCAAAGATGGAGAAACATGAACCGATGAGAGAATTCGTGGCAAGGTTTAATCGCCTTGTTACACGTCTTTCTCACACTTTGAATCCATCTGATGAGATTTTGATGAGTTCTTTCATCAATGCGTTGTCGTCAGAAATTGCCTTTTTCTTGAAGATAAGCGAAGAAGATGATCTACAACACCTTCAGGAGGAAGCAATCAAACTTGAAGATACCATGATTACAATCGGCAAGATGAAAGATGATTCGATCAGGCCGCTTGTACAAGCGTCGGCTGATCCGTTGCTACAGAAGGTAGCAAATGAGGTGACGATACTGAAGAGACAGTCACCACCTCAAGGGCAACCAGCTTTTCCCACACCACCACCTTTTCAATCACAACCAGCGTACCAGCCAAGAAGGAATAACTTTCAGCCGTATAATGATTTCAAGTCAAAGTTTCCGCAAGGATAACCGAGACAAAATAATGACGCTAAGAAGGCTATGGTCTTTTGCACGTTCCATGATTCAGCAGAGCACACCGGGGCTACTTGTCCGGAAAATCAAAGAATGAATCAGCTCATCGGATTTGCCGATTTCGCTCCTAGTTCAGACTTCATACCTTCCAGTTCAAACGTCGTCTCTTCACAGACAGACGAGTTTGATGGTGACTCCGCAACGGGATATTTTGATCGAGAACCCGTTAATGAAGAAGAAGAAGAATCCCGTCGTTTTTCTCTCGCAGTGAATCACGAGAATATCACCTCACCTGTGTTCACACGTGCTCAGCATTTCAAAGCACAAAAGGAGGAAGAGGAAAAGCGGAATTTGAATGCAAAAGCAAAGGAAGTAGCTTCTACTTCCAATCAAAAACCTTCACAAGAGAATATCTTGCCAGCAGCTTTAGATACGTCTTCAGCAAGCTTTGACATCGTGTCTTCCATGATGAAGACAAAGGTACAGATATCTCAGCTGGAGTATTTACAAGATCATCCAGAGCAGTTGGATAGGATCTTGAATGTTCTTAAAAAGAAGAATGTCGTACAACCGACATTACTACAATCCTCAGTTCCTGTAGAAGAGAAGCCTAGGCCGTTCTATATATCTTTATATATAGGAGGTTTTAAACAAAGCAATTGCATAATTGACAGTGGAGCTTCGGACAATGTCATGCCCTTACAGATAATGAACGCGTTGGGACTTTCGTGCACCCCGACTCGGGAAAAGTGTTACTCACTTGAGTCCAAACCAGTGCCGTTAGTCGGTCAACTCAAAGATGCACAAGTAAGGCTAGCATCGTGTCCAGAGAAGAAGATTATGATGACCATCCTAGTAGCTGATATTCCTACCAGTTACGGGATGTTACTTAGTAGAAGTTTTTGCAAGGATCTTGGAGGAGAAATACAAATGGATTGGTCGTTCGCGACAATCCCATTAAAGAAAGGTACTTTCAAGTTAGAGTCGAAAACCAAATCGAAGTTTACAGTGGTGAAGTCCCAGGACCCACATGCTCAAGTGTTGTATCAAGACACGGGTCCAGGCACATATGCTATGGTGTCTGAAGTGACAGAAGATTGTCAGAATTTTGCTCTTTCCACCGAATTATCAGATGAAGAATCAGAGATGTGGACGATGCAGTTTGATGGCAGTTGTTCAACTTCAGGTTCCGGAGCGGGAGTAGTGATTATCTCTCCCGAAGGTCGTTTATATCCTTTTGCATATAGGTTGCAATTTGATTGCACTAATAATACTGCAGAATATGAGGCGCTTTTGTTAGGTCTCAAGAACGCAAAGGATATGGGGATCAAGCTGCTTCAAGTTGAAGGAGATGCAGAGCTGATCGTTAAGCAGGTCAGAGAGTAGTTTCATGTTAGAAAGAATCGTCTCCAGAACTATAGGCAGAGGGTGTGGAATGCAATCGATTGGTTTGATGCATTTAACATCAAATACATTTCAAGAATGAGCAATAGCAAAGCTGATGCGCTTGCAGTTTCAACCGCTCTTTTTATGCCTAACTCTGACTTTCGTCAGAATTCATTTGCTATTGAGCTTATCTATAGACCAGCTGTTCTTGATAATTCAGACAACTGGCAAGTCTTCAGTGATGATGAAGATATCAAGGAATTTCTCGTCATGGGAGACAACTACAAAGAATTGTTCTTTGAAGGGAGTTCAACTCCTCACAAAGAGTCAATTACTGAAGAATCTGAGGTTATAGAATCTGGAATCATACAGTTGAAAGGAAATCAGATTCCTAAAGGTTTTGTATCCTTAGAGGATATTTTTGACAGGCATGATCGTTACATCCAAGATCAAAAAAGGTCAGGGGTGAATACTTCGTCAGAATATAGTCAACATAGGTACTGAAGACAAACCTCGGTTTGTGAATTTGGGCAAATGTTGTACTTCTGAAGAAACTGAGAGGTTTATCGCCTTGTTCAAGCAGTACAAGGATGTTTTTGCCTGGTCATATGAAGATTTAAAGGTCTTCACACCCATTGAATTGTCTCACACAATTCCGCTGAAGTCTGAAGTGAAGCCTTTCAGGCAGAAACAAAGACATTACAATCCGCGAATTCAAGATACCATCTATGCGGAGATTCAAAAGATGGTGGACTCGAGGATAATTTTTCCTATTCATCACTCCACCTGGGTGTCAAATATCGTTCCTGTGCACAAAAAGAATGGAGAAATCAGAATTTGCGTTGATTTCAGGAACTTGAATCAATCGTCCTTAAAGGACAATTATCCCTTACCGATCATGGAGCATACATTGCAGACAGTTACCGGATCAGAAATGCTATCACTTCTTGATGGTTTTTCTGGTTATAATCAGATTGCAGTGGCTGAGGAGGATCAGATCAAGACAACTTTCACCACGCCGTGGGGAACGTTTGCTTATGAGAGGATGCCTTTCGGCCTTATCAACGCCGGTGCTACTTTTCAAAGAGCCATGGATTTAGCGTTTGGGGATCTTAGGAATAAGATCATAGTTGTCTATCTTGATGACTTAACCGTTTTTTCAGATAAACGGAGTGATCACTTTTCACACATTGTGAAAGTGTTCGAGAGATGTAGGTATCATAAAATATCTTTGAATCTGAAGAAGACAATCTTTGCGGTGACGGAGGGCAAGTTACTTGGTCATATCGTTTCCAAAGAAGGTACCAGAATAGATCCGAATCGGGTGGATTCAATCAGGAACCTATCTCTCCCTACAAGCAAAACGCAGGTACACTCCTTTTTCGGTAAAGTTAACTTTATCCGAAGGTTTGTACCTGATTTCTCAGAGCTGACGAAAGAGATTTCAGCAATGATGAAGAAGACGTCTACTTTTGTGTGGACGAACGAAGGCAAACAGGCCTTTATTAAAATCAAAGAAGCTATTGCTAATGCACTAGTGTTAGTTTGGCCTAACTTTCAGAAGGATTTCATTCTTTACTGTTATGCGTCAGAACATTCATTGTCTGCCATTCTGACACAGAAGCTCAGCGAGGAGGGTGAATCTCCTATTGCTTTTATGAGTGCTAATTTCAAAGATGCTGAGATGCGTTATTCCCAGATCGAGAAGAACGCTTATGCTGTTGTCAGAGCTGTCAAGAATTTCAGGTTTTAGCTTTTGAATTCACATACAACGGTGTATGTCACCGATCCAGCAGTAAAAAGTGTGCTTACTCAGCAGGAGATGGGCACGAAAAGAGGGAATTGGATTGCAAGAGTTCAAGAATATGATCTGGAGATTAAACCGACCAAACTTGTTCGCGGGCAAGGTCTTTGCAGGTTATTGGCGGAAGATGGAGACCGCAAATTCAAGAGCAATGGTGGAATTGGTTTAGAACAAGAAGTTGAAGAGGACCTTCCTTTGGTTCTACTTGTTAATTCTGCGGAAGAATGGTACACACCTCTATGGTATTATTCAACGTATGGAGAATTTCCACGTCACATGGACAAACAGCAGAAAAGAACACTGAAATTGAAAGCACAGAATTTCGTGCTTGTTAACAACGTTCTGTACAAGCGTGGCCTTGACGAAACTTTCCTATTATGTGTTTGAAAGGATCAGCAGCGAAGATTGTTAGAAGATTTTCATAATCAGGCATGTGGAGGACACTTTTCATCGAGGGTTACTGCATTCAAGATTCTACGAGCACAGTTTTATTGGCCAACTATGTTTTGTGACGCATATGATTGGGTGTACAAATGTCAGCTATGTCAGCAGTTTGCTGGTAAAGTCAAATTGGCATCCTTTCCACTCAGGCCAGTTGTCATCGACGCTCCATTTCAGCAGTGGGGTATTGATTTTGTAGGACTTGTCAATCCAAGTTCCAGTAAGGGGCATGTGTATGTCCTCACAGCGACAGATTATTTTACAAAATGGATTGAGGCGGTTCCTACTAAACGAGCTACGTCCGAAGTGGTTTGCAGCTTTCTACAGGAGAATATCATTTCTCGCTTCGGAGTTCCTCGGAAAATTGTGACTGATAATGCAACTTGCTTCTCGTCAGAGGAGATTTTGAGTTTTTGTTTTGATCATGGCATCATGCTGTCACATTTGTCAGATTATTATCCTCAGGGTAGTGGACAGGCCGAGTCATCCAATAAAAACATTGTCACAATTATACGCAAGTTAGCTGAGTCAAATCAGCGAGCTTGGCATACTAAGTTATACGATGCTCTTTGGGCTGATCGTATAACTCCTAAAAGAGCTATTGGCACCTCGCCTTTTATACTTTTGTATGATACAGAAGCCATTCTACCTATTACCTTGGAGCTGTCTGCTTTACAGCTGGCATCTGCAGTGGAAGATGAAGAATTCAATGATCCTATTCAGAAGAGGATATTGCTTCTGATGAAACTTCAAGAGGAGAGGACAGAGGTTGTCGATAAGATCACTCAGCACCAAGAAAGAGTGAAGAAATTTTTTTATAAGAAAGCTTGTTACAGAGACTTTCAAGTCGGAGATCAAGTCCTTTTGTGGGACAAAAGGCATGAGCCAAAAGGAATGCATGGAAAATTTGATTCCTTATGGTTAGGGCCCTTCCAAATTCATGAATCCACAGGAGAGAACACATATATTCTTTCACATCAGGATGGAAGGCTCTTCCCGCTTCCTTATAGCGGGCAATATCTTAAGCACTTCAACCCTCCGGGGGAGGAGTAATTTTGTAAATATATATATATATATATATATATATTTATGCTTTATCGTTATGTTGTATTGTGTTTCCCCGTTTTGTGATGTTTTGTCATGTTTTAGGTGATTTAGGTAGTCTTGTTTTAGGTGATTTTTAGGTTAGGTTTTTAGGAAACTCCAATGTTTTTAGGTGAATAGGGAAAAGTCCTGACTCCAATGCCCAATTATAATCACTGGTCTACTTAACACTGAGATTCTTAGGTTCTCCTATGCCGTAGGTATCCGACATGGTCACCAGACGGAGCCTAATGTTGTACCCAAACCAAATTTTTTGCTTCATCAAGGCATTTTGCATAAAAAGGTCTAAATCTTGCTAAAATGATGTAAAATACAGTTTTGGGCAATATCAAGCATGGAGTTTTTGTTGATATTTTGTCAGTCAAAGTCAGTCTTATTGAACAGAACCTGAAGCAGAAACTCAAAATGGAGCTTTTCACGATGGAGGAGCATCTCACGATGGTATTTCAACGTTGCACACGGTCATTTCAGTGATCGAGACGGAGTTTTTAGTGGTTAAATTATGAAGATTTCTCAGAGAAAAAGCAATAAAGTGCAACTATAGCCTAGGGGCGCCCAGCTTGTTGGAGGTCAAGATACTGTTGAAAATGTTCGAGAATACAGTCAATCTCTTCAGAATCAGTCTAGCTATCTGACGAGCTATCCGGCGAAGCTTTCCGATACCCGTAGCTCCGGCAAACAGCGTCAGAAGTTGAAATTCTCAAAGTTCCAGATATGGGAAATTTGCTCTTTTCAGTGAAAAGCGCGCCTCTAGCTTGAGGGCGCCCATCTTAAGGAAGGGGTAAATCTTGGCATTTTCGATCGTGGATACAGTTAATCTGTTCACGACTAGTCTGCTCGTCCAACGAGTTATCAAACGCAGTCATCCAAGTCCTCGAACTCCGGCAGCCGTCGTCTGAAAATCAACTTATAATGGAGTTTTCACGTTTCTGAGCTTCTCCGTTGATTCCCAGTGCAAGTACAGCTCAGGGGCGCTGGTTAAAAGGACCCTTCATATGCCAAAATTTGCAGTCGAAGTCTTCCTGACATCTGTGCTAATCTAGCCCAGCTCCGCGATGCACCATCCAGCTTGTCGATCCGACATTTCAGGTGATTGTGGCAAAGGTTCTACCAAGCACGTAATTTCACGGGAGGACCAACATACAATTTGCAGTGCATTTCTACAGTCCAGAGGCGCCTAGCCTTTAGGCCTGTCAGATGAGTTCGCTCGCGTTCAAAGTCTTCACGAGACTCGAGCATAATCATTTTTTCTATCCAACGAGCCTAGCCGTCAGCCTTCGGGATTTGGCAAACGCTCGTACGTGCGAGGTCTTTGGTGAAATGCTGAAAAGTGAGACATCCGGAAAATGGCCAAGTCTGGAGCGGAAATTTTAAATAAAATACGCACTGGAATTTTTGAGGTCTTAGAAGCAGTTTTCTTGCTTCGTCACCTCCAGAGACTTCTCTTGTGGGCCCTTCTGGCTATCCGTTAAAACAAGCGTTGCTCGAATCGGGTCATCCTAGCTCCAGATATCAGAGGTCAAAGTAAGGCATTTGGATGAAAGTTCAATTTTTGTCAAAATGACATCAGTGCAACTAAGAGCTAGGGGCGCTTTTACTTTTGAGGCCCTTAACACAGCTTTTAGGTGTCGTGCATATATCCATTGGATGCAGAATATCTCCAGGCATGCAGTGAGCTTCGTTTCCTATCAGCAGGGTACACCGTTCGCCGTCAGCAGCCGTTTAAAGTGTCAGATGGCAGTTTAGGAAAATGGCTAAGTCTGGAACCTGTAAATGAATTTAATCAGGGGTGCCTAATTTTTCAAGGGGTTAAACGATGGATTTTGCAGTAGTGTCTCCCAGCAGACATTTCTTCTTTGTTCAGCAGGCTTTCTGATGAATATCTCAGTTCAGTCTCAGCATCTCCCAGTTACTTAGAAATCAGTGGTGAAGTTGGCCAGTCGTGATGTTTTGTCAGCTATAAAATAGGAAGTTAGTAAAAAGTGGAATAACTTGAGCAAATGGACGCCTATGAGCTCAAGAGATGACTTTTCGGAATTAGTGAAGTCAAACGATGAATCTCAAAGCTTCATTCCGAATTGTCAACTGAAGTTCAAAATATTTAATATTTATTTTGCAATTTTAGCATTAAAAGTGGCGATTTTCTATTTTTGGCGCCTTTGCTAATTGCATGATAGTAAATATTTTAATATTTATTTGAATTCGAACTTCCAGTTAGTGGCAGTTCAACTGAAAGGCAACCAATCAGAGGTCTTCTATTTTTGTCAGGGTTTTGAATTTTTGCAGTTACAGATTGGTGCGAATTCTTTCTTATTTAAGTATGGCGCCATTTTCATTCATTCATCAAGCTTTGAGAAGTTCGTATTTTTCAAGGAGAAAATTCGATTTTATTAAGAGAAATTCATATCTTCAGAGAAATCGAATTTTATCAATTTTCAAAGGCGTATTTCTCAAAGGCGAATTTTATCAAGAGAAATTCGTGGTTTTATCAAATTTCAAAGGCGCTACTTCAAAAGCAATTCGCAAATTCTCCAAGTTTCAAAAAGAATTCACATTTCTTCAAGAACAAAGGCATTTTCCTTAAATCAATTCACAATCCTTCAGAGATCAAAAGGCGAACTCTCAAATTCAAGATAAATTCGTATTTTCTTCAAAGGGAAATTCGAATTTCTTCAAAGGCGCAAATTTCAAGAGGATAAATTCGTGGTTTTCAATTAAAGGCGAATTCTTCCAGTTCAAAGGCGAATTCTTCATCAATTTCCAGAGGCGATTTTACCTAACTAATCTTTTTGCAGATTAAAGTTCACAATTATTAGCAATTTGAAGAAATCTAGGGCGATTTTCACAGAAAAAGAGCAACATAAAAACGTCTTTTTCATCTTTCAATCTCAAATTTCTCTCAGAATTCATTTCGCATGTTCCTGAAATTGGCGAATTTGACAAGTCTCAGTATCTGGATCATTTTCATATAATTACCTCGAGTTAAAATCGTGCGTTTGATTTTTCAGGAATTTTTAGCTTTAGAACATTCGTTCTCGAGTTGCTAATTTTCTTAACTGAAAAGTCTTTGTACAATCGAGTAGAAGTTGAATTTTCGCAAATTTGACATTCTGGGTTGTCTTAGAATCCTTTTCTGGACAAAACCCATATTTCAGATTTTTCGCTGAAAATAATTCTTCGAAAGGCTATTTTTAACTCTCGTAGGCTATTTTTAGCTTCCAGAAATCTTGTCAGAACATAGTCAAGTTCACAGTCAACAGGCGAATTTTTCAGAATGCAGTTCACTCAGCTCGAATACAGGACCAAAGCAGTCCTTACTCACTGATTTAGCGAGGGTTGGTTGAGGCGGATCTTCACAAGGTGTTGCCAGAAGCAGTTCTAGATCCAGTTAAGATCAGAGCTTCGATTATTCAAAATATTGAGCAATCTAGCTTATTAGAGGCCGCTTCCATACCTATCTCCGTTCATTGTGTTGAATTCGTGATGGCTTGTATCAAGCATTACAATTCTACTA
>VDFB02034792.1:24074-38547 GCA_007258455.2 Sequoia sempervirens
ACTCAGCTGCAACGTATATAGTTTTCGAGAAAGCCTTGTACCTCTACAAACAAGCAGACAGATTTAAGGCTTAGTTTATTTCCCTTTGCAAGTACTGTCAAGCACACAACGCAGGAGCTTCCCCTCCCATCACCTCCTGAAGAGCACCTTTCATTGGCGAGTGTGCATAGTTGTCCGGGTACTTCAACTTCTTTAATTCGCGAGGTGCTAGTTATGTGCCACGCCCAACACACAATACATGGATGTCTGCATGACGCGCTAGCATCTCGTACGTACCAAAAACTGAGAATGTCACAAAAAACAACAAGATGGCCACTTCTATTTTGATTTCTGAGAACTCTTGGAAATGCAAAGAAGATAACAAAAAATAACATAACTAAAGGATGAGGGTTTTAGAAATAGAAAGAGTAGGCCACAAAGGTTCTCTGGACACACAAGCAAGCTCTTGACCAAGGACGACATTGTGGTGCACGGACGTCCTCGTGGCGTGTTGTCTCGTACAGATCGAGAATAAAGTTTACCACAAAAAACTATTAAAAGCCTACTAATGGTTTTATTTACTAAAAAATCTAAGGACGTGATAAATAACAACGAAATTATTTATATATATATATATATATATGCCATAGAGGTTCTCTGGACACATGAACAAGTTCTCGACCAAGGACGACAGTGCGGTGCACATACGTCCCTGTGGCATGTTGTCTCGTACAGATCGAGAACAAAGTTTACCATAAAAAACTATTAAAAGCCTGCTAATGGTTTTATTTACTAAAAAATCTAAGGATGTGTTAAATAACAACAAAATTATATATATATATATATATATATATATAAACTAAACTAAACTAAACTAAATGAAGATGAAATGATAAGAGCAAGAGAAAAGAGAGGAATACTCACTAGTAAGTTTGAAATAAAAGTGTTGACTTGTTATGAGATTTTACTAGTTGAAACAAGAGTTGTTCCTATAAAATATGGTTCATCTTGTAATATATCTCAAAGGAATTGATCAAATGGAAGCAAGCAGATGGCCTAAGGTTGTCTTCAACAAGGTTCTAAGTGAGAGAAATAAGTCATGGATAAAGAAAAACAAGTGGATGAACAAGTGAAATATTTATTAGAATGTTTGTCCAAATGACAAGAAAGATATCAAGGAATTTGACATAGAGAAATTTTGCAAGGCTATGCAAGGAAGAGTTTTAAGGAGAAAGAAGTATTACCTTGAGGAATTTAATCCTGAATGGGATCATCAACAAAAATAGTACATAGAGTTGAATATCCCTTAGAGAGAAAAGATTCTAATTGCTCAATTAAGAACTAACTCACATTAACTTTAGTGTGAAATTTGAAAGGTGGAAAATTGCAAAGAGAGAGTTTGCGTCTTTTGCTCTTTTGGGATAGTGAAAAAAAAAAAAACTTTATTTTTTATTGAGATGCCTACAAGGATATTAGGGCCATGTATGCTAGTGTTTTGATTGATGTTGCTCTATCTAGTTTATTTGACAAGACACTTGAGAAAGTTGGAGAACTCATTATCACTTTGAACAAGAGAAGAAATGAAAGGTAGAAGGCTTGATTGGTGTGGTTGGCTGTCCCATAGGCTGTTTTTTTTTTTGCCTCATGGATATTAGAAGTTATTCTATTCCACATCACAAGGAGTGATTGTGTGGGGACAAAGAAACCCAACTTTTTGAGAAGAATTTTTGTTGTTCCCTTGTTAGCCCTCCACTTCCATTCTTTTATTCAGAGAATGTCTCTTTCTCAAGTATTTGATATTCTTTTTTTGGAAGAATTTTTATTGTTCCCTGCGAACTCTCCCCTTCCATTCTATTATTAAGAGAATGTCTCTTTCTTAGGTAACTAATACGAGCTTGAATTATGGAGATGTAATCTATGAAATCTTCTTCCATAGATCAACCACTAACTAGATTAGGGAAGAGATGGTTGGGTGGGAATGAAAAAGGAAGATTACCTAATGCTATATTGAAAATAAATTAAAATTTTAAAATGTTGACAACTTAAATAATCGAAGAGCGTGTTGCACTAGCGTCACCGATCACGTGAAATTTTTTTACTGGACGCACTGTAGTTTATAGGGGAACGCCACCGTTAATCTTTCTTTAAGATGTTTATTAAGTTCTAATTAATATAATTTTATGAATTATTAATAACATTTAATATATTTAAATTTATTTTAAAATCAAAATTTGTTAAATTTTAATATTTTTAAAACAATTAAATACTATTTGAATTTAAATAAAAAAATAAAATAAAATAAATTAAATATAATTTTAAAATATATTAAAAATTAAGTATTAATTAAAAATTACATGCATTAAAATATGTCGTCAACAAATGAGTTAGAGTTATGTTTTTATGTAACTAGTTATTAATAAATAATTAGAAACAAAACAAAATTATCATCTTGAAATAAAATTTAATCTCTCTAAAGTGAACATGTAAAATATCCAACTTTATAAATTATAAATTATTTCTCTTATGGACAAATTTTTAGGAAATATAAAGATGAACTATTTTTTCTAAGAATGAATTTTACCTAGATTAAATAATATAAATAATTTTTTTAGATAAATTAAATAAATAATATAATTTTTTAGTAAAAAATAAAAGTTGAGAAGGTTTGACTAAAATTTCTTAATTTGATCTTAATTTTAAAAATAAAAATTTTAAATTTGTATCTTGTGACCTTATTGTGTATTTATGTTCTATGTTTTTATAATATATTAAATAATCATTATAAATATAAGGTGCTATAAGTGTGTTCCATCAAGTTAGAATATAGGCATGCAAACATTTTGTCTTATCAAGCTAGAATATAGAATGCAACCTTTTTACCACTATTTTTTTCCCATTAAATACAATATCCTAAAATTTATATTATAATGATTAATATATTATTTACATAATTTTAAAAATTATTAATAATAATGTATCAATCATGTGTTAAATTGTATTAACATATTAACATTTACAAAATATATTTAAATTGTATATTATATTTTTATTTTTATTTTTATTGATAAGTGTTATCAAGGGGATAGCTCCCAAGTACATTAAGATAAAGATAATATTGTTCATCTCTTGGACCCCAGATCAGTCACAAAGAGAGACCCAAAAACCACTGCCAAGTTAATGCCTAGCACTACTAGCCATGATAAGCTTTCCACTGAAAGCCAATTGTTACCAGCGAGCATAAGTCGATGGAAAGGAGCAAAATTGTAGTTCATCACTCCCACACAGAACACATCCCATGCATCCTCCATAAATTTTTTCTTCTTCTGCGCCCTCCACAACACAAACACCTCTTCAACCAGCACCACCCAAATCACCACCAAAACATGTTGGTTGCAGTAAAAAAAACCCCAAAAATGCACACACATCCAACGACCCCCAACACCATTAATGCATTTTCCACATCTGTTATATTCGCCACATAATGAAGTCGGTGGCCAACACCACTACCTTCTCCCCAAGGAAAATCAGTGAACTGCTTAAGGAACACCTATACGCCATTCATTACAAATACTGCCTCTTTTTTCCACTTGTGACTCTGTACTTCCTCGCAGCCGCCTTGGGACTATGGGTTCAGTTTTTCCTTGTCTTGATCCACTATATCCTTAAGTCCTTCCCACCTTTCTAACTTGGAATCGATGACCTGCCCGTCCTCTTGCCATACTCCTGCATTTGCCAAGCAGTCCACAGCCTTATTAGCTTCTTTGTACGCGTGCCCAATCCTGTAGTTATCCAATTTACCAAGTAATTCCTTAATCTGAGCAACCCAACAATCGATTTTCCAACTTGGGGACCGACCATTAATTATTGCTTGAATGCAAACCATGGAGTCACCTTCTATCTCTACCGATTTGATCCCTTTGCTGATGCATATCTAGAGGCCCATCGTCAATGCCTCCAGCTCCGCGATATTGTTAGTGCAAACGCCTAAATTTTTTGAGGCAACCTACGCGCACTGACCCGCTTGATCTCTGATAAGACAACTAGACCCTGCAATGCCTGTATTTCCCTTGGCCGCCCCGTCGAAGTTCATCTTCCACGAGAGTTCCTCAGGGCCCTTCCAATGTACTGCCTCTCTGTCTACCTTACATTTCACGAGCAAGCCCACCTTTGGCCGTTTCAGCTTGCTCCACACTTTTTGGATCACTTCATCCCATTTTGTGAATCTGATTTTGTGCTAAGCTTAATCTTGTTGTTGGCCACTTCAATTATTGCCTCCTTTATCCGTTCTAATAACCTATTGTTGCCAAGGGCCTCACCTTTGAAAATTCTCCTATTCCTTTCTTTCCATAAATGCCATACCACCAGCGAAGGCACCAAAATCCACAACCCCTGCCAATACCCATTTTTGTTGCCTAACTGCCATGCATTCAAGAATTCTCGTAATTTCTCCTGTCGTGCACCAAGGACTTGGAATGACATTTGGAGCCAATCCCAACATTCCATTGCAATAGGGCATGATAAGAACAGGTGGTCCGCCCCCTCCTCAGCATGTTCGCACATTACGCATCGAGAAGGGCCAGCCAACCCAAGCCTTTTCAACCTTTCCATTGTGAGGCAACGTTGGTGAATAGCCACCCAGAGAAACGCTCCAGCTTTGGGAAGCACAACTTTATTCCAACACAGCTTCGCCATCCAGTCTACTCTTGCGCCGATCTCAACTTGTATTTGGTATCCAAGTTTGGCTATGTATTCACCAGATTTAGCCCCGCACCATACAATGGTGTCATCCTCTTTAGACAAGCACACCACCCGACTTTTTAACTCCTCCGATATTGCCTCCACTATCTTCTGTTCAAGGTGCACATGTTCCAAAATCTTCCACTTCGCTCTCCCACCTCCGCCACTTTCTTCCAAGATTATATACTTGGCAATCTCTATTCCACATTCGTCTTCCAACTGTCCGATTTCCTGATCTAATTCAAATTGCTCTGCTAAACTCCTATATCCGTTCCAAGATTCCGACCAGAACCTAGCCTTTTGTCCATTACCAATTTTCCATGTGATATGACTTGTAATTAGTGGGCGACATTTATTCATGAATCTCCAAATGGCCAATCCTCCCTAAAGATTATCTATCGTTAGAATCCTAGAAGGGGAACCATTGTCTAAGTATTTATTCTGCACAATTTGACACCACAATCTCTTTGGGTGTTTGTACACTTTCCATATCATCTTTGCCACCAGCACAGTATTTTGCATCCCGATTCTCCTTAAACCCGCACCACCTTCGGTTCTAGGCTTGCAAGTTGTTTCCCATCCAATTAGTGGTATTTTCCTTTCCTCCTTAGACCCTTCCCATAAGAATCTCTTTAGTGTCTTCTCTAATCCTTCTTCAATCTTCTTTGGAGCTTCGTAGCACGCCATCGTATATATTGGTATGGCGGAAAGGACAGTCTTGGACATAGTGATCCTGCCGGCCAAAGTCAACCATTTATTTTTCCAAGACATTGCTTTATTACTGCACTTGTTCAACACCTCCTCCCAGTGCTTGGATCTACAGGCACCCTCGAAAATCTGGACCCCTAGAAATTTGGCCAGAAGCCTGTCGATTTGGTACCCTAATAATGCAGATATGGCTTTTTGAACAACCACCTTGCTATTGAAGAAGTAAATTCTTGATTTCTCCTTATTCATTTTTTGGCTCGACTGTTGTTCATACTCTACAAGTATCGCCTTGATTCATCTTGCCTCCCTAATGCTTGCCTCCCCAAACAAAGTGGTATCATCAACAAACTGTGAATGGGTTATCGGTTCCACATTCGGGGCCACAGAAATTCCAATCCATTCAGCTTGTCGACTTCGCCGTTTGATTGCACAACTCAAGGCTTCTGCCAAGATTACAAACAATGATGGCAATATGGAATCCCCTTGGCGCAGACCATTAGTGGCTGCAAAAAAGCCATGGAGCGATACATTGATTAGGATAGAGAATCTCACTGTGGATATACACTACTTAATTAATGAGCACCAATGATTGCAGAAGCCCATGCAATCCATGACTTTGAGCAAGAAGTCCCATGAGACTTTATCGTAAGCCTTACATACATCCAACTTGATAACCATGCTAGCCGTATGATTTGCCTTTAGTGAATGTACCACCTTGCTAATGAGCACTATGTTGTCTGTGATCTCTCTCCCAGGAACAAAACCATTCTGTTTAGGTGAAATAATTTTTCCGAGGATCTTCTTGAGTCTATTTGCTAATACCTTTGGTATGACTTTGTACACCGTGTTGCAAAGGGAGATTGGCCTATAGTCACCGAATGTCTTGCATTCTGCCCTCTTAGGAATCAACGCAATAACAGAATTGTTGAGATCCTTGACGAATCTCTTTGTCTTTCTGAATTCCTCCACCAGTAGCCAAAGATCCCTCCCAAGAAAGTCCCATCAGTTTTGAAAGAATCTTGTTGGGAATCCATCTGGCCCGGGGCCTTGTCGGGATGTATCTGAAAAAGGGCTGTCTTGACTTCATCCAGCAAGACGGGTTCTCCAAGCAGTGCATTATCTTCACTTCCCACCCTTCTTTCAATTGTATCTAATATGCCTCCCTCACTGCAACCGCCCGCTAGTTCGCCTAAGAGATTTTTAAAAAAGGCTACCGCCTCGAGGCCAACTTCCGAGCTTCCATGCCTCACAACACTATCCTGGGACTAAATCGATTCAATTTTATTTTCCGCCCTTCAAGCAAGGACTGAAGCATGAAAAAAATTGGAATTTGAATCGCCATCCCTGAGCCAAACTTCTCTTGATTTGTCTCTCTAGTATATTTCCTCTCTCTTTAGAAGTTCTGAGAGTTCCAATTTTAGTTCCTTCTCTCTCAGGAATTCTTCATTCCTCATACCATCCCTAATCACCTTCTCATTGAGTGCCTGCAATTCGCACTCAACCCTAGCCTTCTCTGTGAAGATGTTCATGAATTTTTCTTTGTTCCAATCTTTAAGTTTTTGTTTCAAATACTGGAGTCTTTTTGCAAATTTAAAGTTGGACGATCCCCCCCACCTGAAACTCCTTCCACCACCCTTCTAGCAAGCTCAGGAGCCCATCATCTCGCCACCACATGTTCATTAACCTAAAAGTTGACTTCGCTAATTCCAAACCTCCACTAAGATGGAGCTCCATTGGATAGTGATCTGATATGGAGATTGGCAGGATGTGTGCTTCAACGGTGGAGCAACAATTTCGCCACACTAGAGAGGGCAAGAACCTATCCAACCTTTCTGAGATGGCCGTGAAGTCCTTGTGCCAGTTGGTCCATGTGAATACTCCATTCGAGGTTGGGAAATCTTCCAATCCTGAGCACGCCATGAACCTTCTGAAATCTATCAAAGTTTGGGATTCTGACCTTAACCCCTCACTTTTCTCTGACAAATCCAGGAAGGCGTTGAAATCACCTCCAATGATGAAGCTAGATCCCTCATGACTCTTAATAAAGTCCAAAACCTTCGACCAAATCACGGCCTTCTCTCTTGTTCCAATCAGGCGATAGATGTTAATGAGCATAAATGTGAGATTTAGACTCATACTGTAGACTTCTGCCACCAACCAGTTCAAATGAGAACGTTGCACCTTCACTGAAACTTCAGACTCCTTCCAGATCATTCCAATTCCCCCAGCTGCTCCCACTGAATCTTGAAAGTGGCCATTCCATGTTTTGATGTATTTCAAAAATGCACACGCCTCGATTTGTGAAAGCTTGGTTTCTTGTAAAAGAATTATGTCACTTGCACATGACTATAGGTGACACCTAACCAGGCATCGCTTGTCAGCTTCATTGCTTCCCAAGGGAGGCCTTCCCTCCCTTGGTACTTAAAAAGATCTTGATGCTGGGATAGCTCCTTGCTGCTGCCTCCTCTTCCCTCAGCTTCTTGAAGGATTTCCTTCCTCTGGACTTTCCTTGTTTGCCGAGTTTACCCATACCCAAATGCATGGCCGCAATTTGAGTAATGCATCTTTCTTCTATTATGTCTAGCTCATCCCCTGGTACCATCTCCGAATCTGAACCTGTTGTAGGGGCAAGCTCTTCCATCTTAGTTTCCTCTAGATTGCTCGAATTAGAAAATATTTCAGTAGGCCTGTCCTTCAAAGCCTCCCAAAATTCGTCTTGATCTTCGTGCGGCCCCTCAGGTTCCCTTACCTTTGACTCCTTTGAAACCAAGGCAACCGATTTAGGCATATATGGAACGATTTGCATTTCGGGGGCCTCCTTTTTCCCTTCTCCACTTTCTTGTACTCCTTCCCTTGTACACTTTTGCACTCCGCCTCATTGTGCATCCGTGAACCACATTTGAGGCAAAACCTCTTGTCCTCTTCCACCTCGACTTCCTGAATCCAGCTTTCTCCTTCCACCAGTAAATTGATTGCCCTAGGTACAATGTTGATTGCCGCAATCCTCAATCTGGCATATTTGTATAGGTCTTTGTCTATGATCTCCATATCTATATCTAGTAGAGTCTCCAACGACCGTCCAATAGGCATTCTCCATTCCAATATTCGAATGGAAGGTTATATAAGCGAATCCAAATCGGTTGGTCATACGGTTGTATCCTGGTTGGATCAAAGTTTTGAATCCAGGGCTGCATGTATAACGGAAGATTGTCCATGTGCCACACTCCGCCCTCCATGATTCTCAACTTAGTCCCTTCATCTGCAAAAACCACCACGAAGACATTCTTTGGGAGAAATCTGAGTAGCACCTCCATCTACCAATTTTCCGTGATCCATTTCCTGATCATAGCCCTATTGGGGGTGCCCCCAATGAAGCGGAAAATAAGTGCGAATTCCTTCAAAATTTCCACATCATTTTTTACTTCCTGCGCCACATCAATCTTCAGGATATCCTTCGCCTCCAGCGCTCTAGGGTTTAGTCCTTGGTTCGCTTTGAAGTCCGCCTTCCGTTGTTCTTTCCTCCTGCCAGGGTTACTGTTTATATTTCTTTATGTTGGAGCCCTCTGATTCCTGGTAGGTCGCCGCCATGGAGGCCTATCACTCCAGACTCTAGCGTCGCGCTGGTTTTCCCTTGATGCTTCTGAAGGCGTGTCGTGTCGTACGCGAACGGGGCTTGGATCCATCTGGTGTTGTGAGGATTGTTGCCGATAGTGCGGGTGGCAGCGGTCGACCCAACTGCCCTTGGAAAACACCCATTGTGGGGCATGGTCCCTGATCTGAGACAGCGTCGTGTCTGGCAACTTGTGAATCACCTCATCCGCCCAACTTTCCCTGGCCTCGCCCTTCTGCCCTGGTTCCTTCTCGCCGCTCTTCATCACCTTGCCTTTCTTCGCTCCTTCTGCGCCATTCGCATTCGCGCCTCTTTGCTCCTCCTCCTGCGCCATTCGCATTCGCGCCTCTTTGCTCCTCCTCCTGCGCCATTCGCATTCGCTAATGTGCTCATAGATTTAGATTTATTATGTTAATTGTATATTATATTATTTGGTAAATAAAATAATAAATTATAACTTTACTATAATAAAATTGATATTTATTGATATGTTTTATAAATTAAATTATTAAAAATAATTATAATTGCATATTTATGTTTTAACTTCTTATAATACATTAAATAATTATAATACATTTTTTTCCATTAAACTAAAATAAATAACTAATTAATAAAATTAAAATATTATAATTAACAAAACTTATATTTAATTTTATTTACATCAACAAAACTTACATTTAATTTTTTTCAACCATACAGAACTATAATTAAAATACTATAAAAACAAATACTCGATATTACACTTGTTATATATTAATTGTCATACCAGTACCCATATCCAAAATATGAGAGATAGTTCAATATCCTACCCATATCCACGTCCATCCAACTTTGAAAATATGAGATACTTCCATATTAACATGACGTTTGCGACACCAATGACTATTCTTTGACATGATACAAACACATGTTTCAGAATTAAAATGGGGGATTTGACTCTAAGAACTTTGGGAAAAGAAATTGCAGGTATGAACTCAAAAGAAACAGGAAAGAATTTTACCGTAATCCATAGGGAGAACGGCATGCAATAGTCATAGCTTCCTTTGCAGCAACTGGATTATTCTGCAAAGGAAATGCGGAGCAAAATTACTTGAAATTTTTAACTAGTACACCTTAATAAAATACAAAACTGTTCCCTTAATAGGAGTCACTAATACTTATTTAAAACCATTAAATCAAAGACTGACTAAAATGGTATCTGTCGGCAGCTTTTATGCTTTGTTCAATAAAAAATACCAACTAAAGTCTAAAATACCTATCTGTATAACAAACATTAGAGAGATGTCCAGCATTTGTTTTTTCCCGTTTCACCTTGATTGGAGAATAATATTTTAGGCTATAACACAAGGTCTGCAGATTATAATATGTTGTTTAAGGAGTGCAACTATATTCACATTGAAAAACAGCCTGTGACTGATCCATTCTTTTATTTAGTGTGAATAGTTATTAGCATCGCCCACACAGATGAATGTATAAGGACATAACCAAAAGAAATCCATTCAACCGTTTTCCTGTATTTCCTTGCATTAAAAATATATAAATCAGCAAAATGATGACCAGATTTGAGAACAGAAAATAGTACCCCTAATTTTATTTTCAATGTTTCCAAACAATATTTGGTTTTGCTATATCTTTTATTTATCTGCACCCTAATAATAATGCATATTTTTGTACCCAACAAATGATAAAACTTCAAGGTTTGTTCTTGGGTGTTGATGGTTCATTTAGCTCATCCATATTGGCTTTAGGCATGAGTTACCCTGTATCTATCAAGCATAGTTCCCTAACCTGGTTGTATCGATGAATATGGCAACAATGATCTCATAATACTCTTATCATCTCCGAAGAGTAAAGTGATCTCTTGGAATATCAAAACAACCAGCAGATTGATGTTAAACTAGAGAGACTTGTCGTTTAAGTAAAAATAGTTGGAGCCTCATGCATATCAGCACCCCAATATCCTGTGAACAATGTATTGTACCCAATCATAGTTTGCAAACTCAGACTCGATTCAGACTAAGTAGACCAAAAATTTCCAAATGTAATATGCTTCCCTGTTTGCTCTTGTTTTTTGTTTTTGATAGATGATTTGTTTGTGTTTTTTGATAATGTGTTTGAATGCTTTGAACAGAAATAAAATGCAGGAATGATATAATCAGAAATTTTAGTTCTTTCAATGTCACAACTAGCTGAAAATTCCACATTTTTATTGCAAACAAAATATCGAGATTTTCTCGATTACAACAGCAACCCAATTCATAAAATATCATGACATATCTAGGATTAACATACCCAGAAAAGGTTAGCAACTTTGTCAAGATGCTGTAGTAGAAACCAGCAGACTGGAAGCCATGAAAAGACTGATTTGACCTTCGCAAAATGAAGTCTCCACTGTCCTTGAGCTTGCTGAGTGTTCTTCAGCCTTAGGCGCCACAAAACCCTCAAAGAATGCTCCAAAACCCTAGGCATCCAGCATGCAAAACCCTCACACCCCTCCTTGAGGTAGTACGGCCAGCATAAGCAATGGTACGATCCAACAATGAGGTTAACACAATAAGCAATCTTCAGAAAAACTCCTTCAATTCAATTTCATTTTCTCCTCTTCCTAATGATGGATCACTGAGTGTGATCCACAACATCGATTTAAAAATATACATAGTTGAATCCAGAAGCTCACTTATTATTTTTCAATTGATGAACTATGGAAAGCTAATACCTACTAAAATTGTATAGTGTTGATATCAACAAGCTTGTTTTGTTTAAGATTTTCGAGTAAATTATATTAGGGAGCTTCTCTAGAGGTTTTTCTGATCTACTATTATGTTTTGTGTTGTCGTAAAAGTGACAAATTAAAACACCAACACTAGAAAAGGCAAGCACTAGAAAAGCAATGAGATGAAATAGCATAGATCCTTGATGAGTGCATTGGTAAGATGACTAGCAAACCAAGTACAATGAATACCTTATTCATTGGAAGGGTAAAAAGCCAAAATAGTATACACAGTTTTCTAAAGCAAAAGAAAGAAAACTTGGGCAACCAAAATAGACATCTACGTCATTTTCATTGAGAATTCCTAGCTCATAATTTCACTTTCCGAGGGAGTTTGATAGAGGCATCCTAATGCATCTTACTTCCCATATCAACTGCGGGTAACTATTGTGTTTTGGGTTTGTAGTATGTGTTTTGAGCTTTGGTTTGTAGTCTAAATGTGTTTGGGAGCCTGGCCAATCTACTTATTGCAAAGGCCATTGGTTGTCATGAGTGTCACATGAGGCACAAAGGTTGAATTGGAATCTTTCCTAAGAAAAAGACAAAGGGAATCCCCACAAAACTACACATTGCCACATGTTACCATGCAAGCTTAGGAAATCCATGTAGATCAAGTTTGCTCATTGGAGAATGGATGTGTTCAAGTAATTCTCTAGCCAAAAAGTGGAAAATGACAAACTCTTTTGTCAGTTATGTCAAACTCTTCAAGATGGTCAAAAGTGTTCAAGTCGTATTAAAGGCATATATAAATACTAGGGAATCTGCAGAACCGCCAAATGGAAGTTGACGCATTAGTTACAAGCATGTGGTGTAACAAGTACCTTTCAGCTACTATAACTGTAGGGAAGATCAACAATTGTCGCATTATCATAAAAAGTTGAAATTACCTTTTATAGAGGGCGGAAGTCTACGTTGAACTTCAGTGCAAGAATATGAAGTGCCATAGACATAGTGTTGAATTTAGAGCTGAGAGTGAACAGCGTGGATCATGGGCATAGATGGTCTTGTAAAAGGGGTTAAATTATACCACAAAGAGTTCTACAAGTAGGTTGAATATTTTCTGAGCGAGGTAGTGTAGGCTAGTTGGGTTCCATTCAATTCTAGAACGACCCATAGGATGTGCAAATCCTTTGCAAATAATTTAGAATCTAGATTGTGTGTTTTCCTAATTCTTTTCTGGTCTTCCTTTCTTCTTGTGCTTTTATTGTGTAACTTTGAGAAATTATTAGCCTGTTGTTCATTTGACCCACTTGCAATTTGCATAACTTCATGCTATAGTAATTGCTATGGTCATTTCAGTTTAGGTACATTCTAAAGAAACCTTAAAATAACTTAGGCTTTTTTCTTAGAGATAGCATGCAAAACAGATGTTCATGAACTAATATACAACCTAAAACAGTGATACATTGGATCATTAGTTGTATTAAAAAGGAAGCTCAATGAGTTAAATCTCTGAATAAAGTCAATTATAAAGTTGGCAAAAATCATGCTCATGACTGGCAATGGTCCTAAAAAGTTGTAGCTCTCAACATCCTTTTAGAACGTATTATACCAAAATTCCAAAAACTGTCAAAACTAAGCCTCTTGCTTGGTATCTGAGTGAGTCATTATCTCTCAGCATCATAGTTCGCAAACCCGGACTCGGAGAGTACTCGTCAAGCCAAAAAAAATTGACTCAGAGAGTACTCGGCAAAACTCAGCACCTTAAAAAACACTTAAATTTTTGAAACAATATAAACTTTATGCAAAGTATAGCTGTAAAGTGCCTTGCCAAAACTGGTCAAAAACTTCTGATTTTCTGCCTTAGGAATTTTGACAAACACTTGGTGTGCAAACTGAAAGGTGCTGGTAATTGTTTTTTGTTTGTCTTGTTTTGGTTTTGAATGATGCAAATGATGTTTGAATGCTTATCCAACAATGTTAGATGACTACCAAAGAAATAGAAATGATGTGCAAGCTGTTTCTGTATTTTCCAATGCATATATATGGCAATTACTCATGCAAATGTGCACCTACAGCAACAGACATTTTGACAAAGAGTTTGTTGCCAAACTCTAACTCCTATTATGATATTATAAATGAAATCTGACTTGATACAATGCTGGAAATATCATGACAAATCAGACCTAATTGAAGAGTTCAACTTTGCAATCTGATTACAAATGTTTGCACAAAATACGTCAAGAAGTTGCTGTCATGGACAGCGATCAGATCTCACTAACAATGCAATCCTACTTCATGTGACTGACTGAAAATTATAATGCTTATTCACTGTTTGAGACAGCGATTACACTTCTACACTACTCATGACTTCACAATGTAAATACATATGCAAAAGAGGAACCTGATAATGAGGTAGCAACAATCATAAACTTGATCGATTCTTCATGTAGGCTTCATGTTTTTCCTTTACGGTGCTGTGCCTAGCCTCCTAGAAGACCTGCAACTCCTCCCAAGGCTTGATAGAATTTTTCCTTGCCTTCTCTTTCTCATACAAAATTGCACCAGCATAAGGTGCGCCCAGCCTTCAAGCAAACCACGATTTATGCAAGCAATATATATATATATATATATCGAACCAGCTAAGCACAAAATCGTCTTTCTCCAAGACTGCAATCACTCCTCCCTCCAAAAATCGTCCTTCACAATGGTGAAATCGATCCACCCCT
>VDFB02034793.1:0-28637 GCA_007258455.2 Sequoia sempervirens
TGATGTAAGTGGAAATGCAATTGGAGTAGTGTTGAGTCAAGAAGGAAGACCTATAGCTTATTTCAATGAAAAAATGAACAATTCCAGAAGAAGATACTCAATTTATGATCAAGAATTTTATGCCATAATTCAAGCTTTGAAGAAGTGGAGACATTACTTGTTGCTTAAGGATTTTGTGTTGTACACAAATCATCAAGCATTGTAGTATTTGAACAGTCAAGGAAAGTTGAACTAGAGGCATATGAGATGGGTTGAGTTCTTGTAAAATTACACATTTGTGTTGAAGCATAGGAGTGGCAAGTCAAACAAAGTTATAGATGCATTAAGTAGAAGAAGGAATTTGTTGACAGAGATGAGAATGGAAGTATTGGGATTTGAAGAATTGAAGCATATGTATGAAGAAGATGCAAATTATGGTGAAGCATGGAGAGCATGTAAGGAACCAGTAGTGATAGAATGGAGCTAATGGTTGGATTACTTTATTCAAGAAGGTATGTTATTCAAAGGCAATCAGTTGTGTATACTAAGGAGCTTAATGAGGGATAATTTGATCAAGGAGAAGCATAATGGAGGACTAGTAGGAAATCTTGGAGTGGATAAGACAATAACTTTGGTGAGTGAACATTACTTTTGGCCACAAATATAGAAGGATGTAAGGAAGTATGTTCAAAGTTGCAAAATTTGTCAAGTTGCAAAAGGGAGTAGTCAAAATAATGGATTGTACAAACCTTTAACAGTACCAGAGAGACCTTGGGAAGACTTGAGCATGGATTTCATTTTGGGATTACCTAGAACATAGAGATGTTATGATTCTATCATGGTAGTAGTGGACAAATCTTCTAAAATGACACATTTTATTCCTTGTAAGAAGATTAATGATGCTGTGCATGTTGCTGATTTATTTTTCAAGGAAATTGTGAGATCACATGGATTACCTAAGAGTATTGTTTTAGATAGAGACACTAAATTCATTAGATACTTTTGGAGGAAATTTTGGAAGAAGATGAAGACAAATCTAAAGTTCAGTTCAACTATCACCCACAAACAAATGGAAAAATAGAAGTTTCGGTAATTTGTTAAGATGTTTGGTTGGAGATAAGGTAGGAAGTTGGGATATAGTTTTACCACAAGTAGAGCTTGCATACAATAATTTAGTAAATCAAAGTACAGGGAAGACACCATTTCAAATTGTTACCAGAGTAAATCCTAGAGGTGTTGCAAAATTAAAAAAACATCAGCATGGAGAGCAAGAGAAGTGCAGAGGCAAAAGAGTTTACAAATTTCATGGAGACATTGCATAATCAGGTCTGGAAGCATTTGGAAGAGTATAAGGAGAAGGCAAATGAACACCAGAGACATAAGTAATTTGTTGTTGAAGAAAAAGTAATGTTATATTTAAGGAAGGAGAGATTTCCATTTGGTACATGCAATAAGCTAAAGATGAGGAAGTTTGGACCATGTAGGATCCTAAGGAGATTTGATTTTGGAAATGTATATGAAGTGGAGTTACCAAAGACATTGGGTATATCACCTATTTTCAATATTGTAGACCTATTTGAGTTTTATAAAGGAGAATCAAGTGACAATAGTGATGAAGTAGACTCGAAGGAGCAATTACCAGATCAGGAACTGGAGGAGATTAAATAGATTTTAGATATTAGAACTAAAAGAAGCACTAGGAACAAGTAGTACAAAGAATATCTCGTGAAGTGGAAAGGCATACCAATGGAGGATTCATCATGGATTTCTTAGATTGAGGTGGATCGTCTTGGTTTCCCTCTTAGCCTAGAAAGTGAGGGATTCACTTTTCTTCCAACCTCGGGTGTCTAATGCAGGAGCATCCTTGGTTGTAAAGCAATCCTATATAAACTAAAAATAGTTATTTTCTTGCATTTCATTTAGTAGCAGTCTCAGTAGTTCATTTCAAATTTGACTGTATCTTTATTTCTTAGCCCACGAAGCAGGATATAGTATCTACACATTGACATCTAGCACATATCTAGATTTTAGATCATTTGCATTTGCTTACCAGAAGCCATTGCTCACAAAATTTCACTATGTTACCAGCTAGAGCATTTTGGGTTGACTTGGTCTAGATTTCTTATTTTGGACCTATTCTAGATCGTGCAAAGCCTAATGCGACATCATACTATGGACATAGAAAAAGTAACCCTTCCACTTTTTCTCATGTTTAGGCCCTCCTAGTGATTTTTGACTTGATTTTGCCTTGATTTAATGTTGTAATGTGGTCAACACACTCACATTAGGTCTTGGGTCCTTGAGAATCAATAAGAATTCTATGATGTCTTGTAAAAGTGTTGTGAAGTGTTGTAACCCACTTTCACATTTTTCTAGGAACTTTTCATTATAATTCACCTACATAACCTCTTTTTATCACTTACCAAGCCTTATTTCAAAGTGTTGTAACAAAATTTCATGCTTTTCTAGGCTTGTCATCACTAATTTGACCATTTCTTATGTTTAAATGACCCCTTAATACACTTTCCAACCCTAATTAAGTGTGTTTCAGAGAATAATCCCGTTAAACATCATTAAATACACTTTAATTCTTGACACGCATTAAAATTGCCTTGGTGAGACCAAGTCATTACTTGGGGTGACTTAGTCCCACTGGACACTGTTGTGCATGTTTTGCACACACGCCCTGCTGTAGGCAAGGATCCCCCTTTTTTTTTTTGCTCCCGATAGGTTGCTTTGCTCCTGTCTTGTTTTGTGTGCCCCATATCCAAGCCCAAATTGGTCATGTGCCTTCAAACGATCAAATCCGCTACCCAAATTCACCTACTTGGGGTATTCAAATCCACGGAGAAATAAAGTCCCCCATTCCCTTTCTGCGTTTTGTCTTGCTTTGGCTGTTTCGGAAACATCCGTGGACCCCTGTTGGTCCAGTTTCCACATTTTTGGCTTTGGGGGCAACCTTTTTTGGATTTGGGATGTGTTTGAAGTGCGTAAATGAATTGCCAAGGTTTCGTCAATGTTCCGTTAAGGTTCGATGTTTTCGAAACTTTTCCTCTGGAATTCCCTTCCTCCTTGGCTGTTTGGAAACATCTGTGGACCCCCGTCGCTCCCATTTCCACAATTTTGACTTTGGGGGAAACCTTTTTTGGATCTGGGATGTGTTTGAAGTGTGTAAATGAACTGCCAAGGTTTCGTCGACGTTCCGTTAAGTTGCGATGGTTTCAGAACTTTCCCTTCGGAATTCCCTTCCTCCTTGACTATTTGGAAAAACATCCGCGGACCCATGTCTCTCCCATTTCCTCATTTTTGACTTTGGGGTCACCCTTTTTTGGATCTGGGATGTGTTTGAAGTGCGTAAATGAACTGCCAAGGTTTCATTAACATTTCGTTAAGTTTCGATGGTTTCAGAACTTTACCTGCGGAATTCCCTTCTTCCTTGGCTGTTTGGAAACATCTGCGGACCCCCGTCGCTCCCGTTTCCTCATTTTTGACTTTGGGGTCACCCTTTTTTGGATTTGGGATGTGTTTGATGTGCTTAAATGAACTACCAAGGTTTCGTCAAAGTTTGGTTAAGTTTCGATGGTTTCGGAGCTTTGTCCCCCTTTTGCTGTTTTGGAACATCCGACGGCCACCTCCTTCTCGGCCTCCGGAGCTCGGCCCCTCCGTGGCCGTTTCTGGGGTTCCACCTCTTCGTGGCCATTTTGGAACATCCAGCGGCCACCTCCTTCTTGACCTCCGGAGCCCGGCCCCTCCATGGACGTTTCCGGGGTTCCGCCTCTCCATGGCCGTTTTGGAACATCCAGCGGCCACCTCCTTCTCGGCCTCCGGAGCCTGGCCCCTCCATGGCCATTTTCGGGGTTCCGCCTCTCTATGGCCGTTTTGAACATCCGAGAGCCTGCCTCCTTCCTGGCTATTTTGAACATCCAGGAGCCTGCCTCCTTCCCGGCTGTTTTAAACATCTAGGCGCCTGCCTCCTTCCCGACTGTTTTGAACATCCGGGAGCCCGCCTCCTTCCTAGCTATTTTGGCTTTCGTCCGCTGTCTTCCTTCTGGCTTTCTTCCGCCATCTTTCCGCCCTCTGGTGCTCGCACCCTCTAAGCACACATTAATGTTTATGGCCCAAATGAGCTCCAAATATGAATATCAAGATATTTTGATGATGCATGGATAGATCTAACAGGGAATTTGTAGGTTTGACAGACATTTTCCTTAACTCATGTATAAATGCACTTACGACACTTCGTGTTTGTAGGAGTCAAGAAGCCTTCTGTAGGTCTATTGAAGAGGCCCATTGAGGGAGTTGTCCTACTTTTTTCCAGATGATGATGATTTCTAAGGAGCTTTCCGCCCAAATCAGGGGCCACCAATCCATTGATGCAAGTCATCGACCGACTTGTTTGATCCAATCAAAAATGTTGCAAGTCCACCAGATGGAGGGCAGCCTTCAAACAGTCTCTGCTACAGTAAAAAGAGAAATCAACTACAAGACAAATTTGCTACAGTAACTGGCACTAGATGACAAAATAGAGAAAAGACAAGGAATGTATTTTAAATTGTTGGATATTGGGGGTAGGTGAAGCCCTAACTTGTAATGAATATGAGCCATTCGTTGGAAATTGATCCTAGCCATTCATTTGGGCTTTGGAAAACTATAAATAGGGGCTTGCCCCTCATTTGTAAGGGTTGGAGAGTTGTAAAAAACATTTGCAGCAATATAAGACAACATTGCATGATTTTATGGATGTTTTCTTTGATTTTGTTTATCTTGCATGCATGGTTTTTCCTTCCATGTTAGTTTTAATGTTAGTTTCTTGAATGGAAGTGATAATGGAAATTGTGTTTTGGTATTTGATGAGCTTTCAGCCCATACTTTTAGCACTTGTTGATGACAAGCTGCTGTGCAAAGTTAGCCTGGGCTTCTTTATTCCAATGCTGCAACTTAGTTCAATTGCATGTTCATGATGTGCATGTGCAATCTGAAAATCAGCAGACCTTAGAAGATTGCACTGGTTTTGTGTAGCTGTAGGTTTCTCTTGGTCAAGCAAAACTCAGTTTATGAAGCCTGTCTACTTTAGCAGCCACCATTGTTACTGTTCATTCGTAGCTTAGGATTAGAATAGCTTTCTTAACCCTTCTCCTTTTGCTGTTTCTTTTAATCCTTGGTTAGAGTAGGACCCAAAGCATCACCATGAAGCGAAATCAGATGAACTTGATGAGTTTCAACTTGCTATTTTGAGTGGACAACCACTGTTCATTCACTTTCAGCACTTTGAAACTGCATTTACAAACCCAACTTCCATGCTTTGTAACTCATCGGTAAGACCGCCTTGTGATTCCAACAAATCACATAAAACAACTGAGATATTCCAAGCACTGTCAAGACCTGACATTAGAGACCTTGGGATAGTGATCTGCAATCTGATTGTGGAAGATTGTCTTTCAAGAGAGGTAGTGCACCTACGCACTGTCTGTGTTGAAAAGTGCATAAAAAACACATCAACAGGCACAAAAATCAAAGTTATTTTAAATTTCTGGTAGGATATTATTCTCTTAACCTTGAGGTCATCCTATGATGTGTTATTTTTGGGAAATTTTGTAAAATCAAGTATAAATAAAGGGTTTTTGTCTCATTTTCACCCCTGATTCATTCATACATTAGCATACATACATTCATTCCCTCATTGATCATTCAAAAGCATTCTAGGCATTATCAAGTCTTCATTGGAGCATCCACTTGCATATCTTCAAATTTTTTATATCAAGGGTTTGGTGAGTTGTAGCATTTCATGTTGTTCATTCATCATTCTCTTTCCATTTCATTTCATTTTCAAGGGTTTTATTACCAAATCGGCATTTGAACAAGGAAAACCCCTATTCACTAACCCTTAACCCTTTTCCCCCTCTTTGCATGTGCGTTTTACATGTCTTGTGTGTAGATTTGTTAAAGAGAAAGGTGTTAAAAGGTATCATAATTTCATCAAAGTCATTCAAGTCAACAAAGTCTTAAGAGAAGCTTGGAGATCACTTACAACCCAAATTCTGCAGATTCAGAACTAGACACCTGTCAAGAACTAAAGTACAAATCAAAGGCTACAAATTCTTGCCCCAAATTTTTCAAGATTCTTAAGTGGACTAAGTCGCCATTTGTGGAAAATTAGTTCCACTAAAAAGTGATTTCTGCATTTCTGGATACCCTTTTGGTTGAAACTTGTTTTGGTAGAATCTCTCTGAAACAAGACTAAGTCACCCAACTTGGTGTAAGTGTCCTAGTTGGCTTCAACAACTAATTCTATAGGATTCTAGAGCCTCTTTGCATCACATTCGAGTTTCCAGGTGCACCTCTCCAGTTTCATTCATTTCTGTTATTGTTTGTTTACATTCTTAGGTCATTTTGCATATCACAATGTGTTTTCAAACAATTTGCATATCATTAGTTTTACATTAATAATCAATATCTTTAATTAGTTTAAATTACATTTAGGACATTATATTTAGGCATATTTCATTCATATTTGCATTAGTTTTGAGTGGGGACATTACCCATTTTGGCCTACCTCTCTCCTTTTAAGTGAAAAACTCTAGAAGTGTTAGAGAATCTTGGGTGCCAAAATCTTTGTCAACACATAAAAACACCACGGGTTCATTTGGGACCTACCCCAGAGATTCCAAGTTGATTCATTTTCGCATGGAGCTAATTCTTCTTATCTTGAGGCTAAAATTTGTATTTGAGCATTCATTGGGTTATTAACCCTTGTGGCTGATGCAAATTTATCTTGGAGCTTGAGAATAATATTTATAAGCATTGTGATCATTTAGGAATAATCATTCAATAGAGTTAGTTTTAGATCAATACATTTTTTCAATAACCCTTCAGGAGTGTGTAATAAGGCATGTTGGCCAGTGGTATGTTGTAAGCCTATATGGCGAGGCCTATGAGCCTTGTATATTTTCCCTTGTGGCTAATGTTGCATGTAAGCATTTTGTGTTAATGAAAATTCATGTTTGCATATTTATTTTCTGTGTTGTTTTTGCTGTGTTAACTCATTGTTAGATGGTCGAGACCATTCCTTCTGGAACCCTACTACTGTGTCTACAGTAGGAGACTAATGCAAATAATTGAAACATAAAAAAAGAGGATAATACAAAAGATGCCAACCTTACAACTAATGCTGAGAACCTTAGTGTATAGAGATCACATAGGTTAGTCGAAAAGCAGGCCACTGAGATAATAGTTGATGAAATATCCGGTGACTCTTAATGGGATAAGAGGGGTGAGGAAATAAGTGATGATGACAATGTAGCAGAAGTGGCTCATAGTGTGTTGAAGGTCCTAGTTTATTCCCATAATTTAATGCTATGGTCAATGAACCAGAGGATTCTACCCCCACAAAAGATCACAACAAGGAAAATTTCCCTAGCTATAAGAAGACAACCTGAGATTGCATGGCTCTTGTGACTAGGGTTGAAACCTTTGAAATAAAGCTTAATAGCCTTTCTTGTTTCACCTCAAGGTCATACACCATTCTGCTCTCACTCTTTCCTGGGTGATCGCACAATAGTGGTTTACACTTTTTGGCCTAACTGGATACTGATATTTTTTTTAACACAATCTCCACATTCGGGCACCTATAGCGATTAAACCGTAAAGAATTTGAAGATGATGCAAAATAGAGTCTTGTCATATTTTGTCTGTAGATTCTAAAAATATTTTTTTCAATTTTTTTGGAATCTGATTGCACTTCTTTTTCCATCTCCCACGAAAATTGGTTTTTTTCAAAAAACAACATTTTTAAAAGTGATGCACACCGTATAACGCATAACTTTTTTTCCTTGAAAGATAAAATTCCAATTCTTTCAAATTTAGATTTGTAACTCGATATCTAGTGCTTCCACTTGGTTAGATAGTTTTTATTGAATATTTTTTCTTTAATCAAGTTTTAAAAGTCAAATCAATTACAATTCAGAACACGGTATAGCATAACTACTTGTATGTATCAAATTCTTTTTTTTTGTTGGATCAAGGACTCCAATATCCGTGCACTCATATTTTAATTTTTTTTGATAATTTTCTATTTTTCCACTTGTGCAGAACAAGAATTTTGTTTTCAGTGAAAACCTATATTTAATAAAACTTAAAAACAGATAGATAATATAATCAAAACATACTAAAATTATATTCTTTGATAGCTCGTTTTGAGGGGAACCCGATACTAGTTGGGTTTTGAGATCTTCTCCATTTTCATTAAATCGAAGCTTCAAACGCCAAAATTTTCAACAATTCGGTGCCTTAGGAACCAAGGGTGAAAAAAGAGGGGTTCGACTGAACAGGTGTTCGACCGAACATCTTGGAAAGGTTCGGTCGAACTAGGGTTCGACCGAACCCATGTTCGGTCGAACCACCAATCCATGCAATTAAAAAAAGCAATTAAATGGAAGCTTTTTTTGTTTTAGCCATACTAAAAGGGTTCGGCCGAACCCACTCTAGTATGATTTTTTAATAGGGGATTTCATTGGTTCGGCCGAACCAGGGGTTCGGCCGAACATTAAGGTTCGACCGAACCCATTTGATATGAGGAATGGGAAAAATTCGAAATTTCCTTCCTCTTCAAAAGTATAAACCACTTATGTGGCTTCACCCTCCTTTTTGCTACAAGATGAGATAAAGAAATATGACAATACAACAGGCCCCAACTCGAGCCAGTAGAAGTAGTATGCTTTCAAGTTCCTCACGGGGGAATGGGAAAATCTTCCCAAGTAGGGTGTCCTGGTTGTTTATTTAATTTATGGCTATTATGATGTTGTAGTTTTGTTACATATATTTTCTACCACTTGTTTATTTTTGGTCTGTAACCTTGATTTTTTTTTTTTTAAGCTCTCTACCCTTAGGGCCTTTTGTGTATGGGTACATCGCCTTGTAAATGTTGCTTATCTTATAAAAACAACATAATATCTATTCATTGCATGGTTTCTTTTTATTTCTAATATTTTCCTCAAAGCTATGTACCTAATTTGTTAAGGATTTGATTGAAGAGAAATTGATACTTGTGATTTAGCAAAATTACGATAGTTGTTCTTAAATGCTACTACTCCTTGTGCACTTTCAAACCAAAAAAATTATAGTGGATGAATTCTAATAATCCAATTTATAATGGTTTATAGCTGTATGAGGTCCACATATAGGTTCAATTCCACACGTACACAAATAATATATAGTTTCTATAATTCAAAATCTTCATTTAAATTAATTTATGATTTAAAAAAAAATATTGATGAATCATTTCTTAACACATGAAAAAACTAATAAAACATCTACATCATTATATCTCAAAATAAGCAATATATTTAATTTATATTATTTTAATTATTAGTTTTTTGTTATCTCAAAGGGGTGTCCGCATGATCGACCGAGCTTCTCTTAAGTTTTCATTACTAGGCAAGACTAGTCCCCTTTAGGCTGCATGATTTCCCAACACTTGCCCCACAACGTGCATGACTGGGTGAAGTGGGATTTGAACCTACGTCAATTGTCTATGTCTTTCAATGACTTGACCAACTAGTCTACACCTCAAAGACTATATTATTTTAATTATTAATAGTAATTTATTTAATTATATTTATTATTAATTAATTAATTACATTTATTTGATTAAATTGAATAATTAATAAAACTAAAATATGAAAGACAGTTTAAGCTTAAGAGAAAAAATATAGTCTATTATTATAAATATTTGTTTGTATCTCTTTTTAACTATTAAGAAACTCTAAATATTGAAATTATTTGTAAATAAATTACATTCAAATGAAAATAAAAAATGAACTATAAATTTGTATTGAGAGAAATTAGTAATATATTTTAAATAAAATAATAAAATTATATAGATGTTGACTTCTTTTTTATATAACATACTATAATATTAGAATGGGCTGTGCTTAAATTATAAGTCATCTTTTAGTTAAGTTGTCATAAGTAGGGACATATAATCTATAAAAGTCATGGAATGCAACTAAAGATCATACCATCATTCTTACAAATTGAACTTAATTAATTATTCTATCCTAAACAATTAAAGTACAACCTTTCAATATAACATTCATTTTTCTTACCCTAGTCACATAAATTATACTTAAATATCACACTTTTTTGACACTCAAATAGTCAATAACAATTTTGCCCTTCATCTTTATCAAAAATAGTAAATAACTATCCCACTTCTTTTAACCAAATTTTTTATCTAACAAGATAAATAAATATAATTAAATTATATAGATGATGACATCTTTTTTATAAAACATAAATTATAATATTATAATGGAGGTGTATGTTTAAATTAAAGTCATTCTTTAGTTAAATTGTCATAAGTAAGAACATATAATCTATCAAAGTCACATGAAATGTAATAAAAAATCATACTATCATTTTCACATGTTGAATTTAATCATTTATACTATCCTTCTAACCAATTAAGATAAACAAGTAAAGTACAACCCTTCAATATAACATTCACTTTTCTTACCCCACGACATAAACTATACTTAAATATCACACTTTTTGACACTCAAATAGTCAATAACAATTTTATTCTTCATCTTTATAAAAAATATTTTAAATAATTATGGAACTTCTTTTAACCAAAATTTCCTTTTTACCAATAAAAATAAATATAATTTAAGAATAACCAAAATATTGTAAAGGTTCTATTATCCATACGCCTAGGCATATTGCTACTTTCACCTTTGTTACAAACAACGTGAACAAGCCTCAAGAATTTGGCACTGTTTTCAATTCTCAAATCTGTGCAAACGAGACACGCTCATGTCTTTTCTGCATCATTTTCTGATCCTTTCCAGTCTGTTAACATTTGGCGCAATAAAATTCATAAAATAAACACACATTTCTCGTTTTTTCTCTATCATTCTGTACACTGCACGGTTGTCATGTTTGTCGAAATGAACAGTTTGACAGCACTAAAAGAAAAATCTTTGAAATTGATTTTGTTCTCCTCTTTCCAAAAGCTATCGATTGAAGATGGGGAAAAGTTGCATGTGATACCAAAGCTATCAATTCGATGTACGTCGGCTGCAACCGACAACATCGCTTGCCAACCAAGTTCACAAACAAAACCTAATCGACTGTGAAAACTGTTAACAACTACAACGTTTCTTTCTTTGTATGCAACGGGATAATCGTGCAATGGAAAAGAGATTGTGGGGCACACAACTAAAGTTCAATTCTTACCCATTTACTCGACAAACACAGAATGGAATCCAATATTTTTCCCTTATAAATACCATCTGTGAATTCTGTTAAGAGTACAGAAATTTCATTTTGTGCTTGTTTTTTATAGATTGAAGAAGAGGAGGAAGCCCAAGGGTAGCGTTTTTGAGTTGTTAGAATGCATCCAGGAGGACCACCGCCACCAGGGGGACCTCATCATCCTCCTCCAGGTCCTGGAGGACCACCTCCCCCTGGAGGACACGGAGGACCTCATGGAGGGCATGGAGGACCTCATTGTGGAGGACCTGGAGGACATGGAGGACCTCATGGAGGTCATGGAGGACATCATGGTGGTCATGGAGGACATGGAGGACGGTGTTAAGTCTAATTTCTATGTGCAAATATATATAATAAGCCTTATAACAGAGGCAGGTGAAGTTATTGTGAAGAACTCCAAATGTTGGAGTTAGTGATGTTATATTTATATATGTTAAGCTACTGTATTAATGTGGTACAATTAATATTGAATATATATCCTTTGTTTTCGAAATGATTGTGAATTACTTACATTTCAGTGTTCCAGTGTTCCATTGAAGATTCACATGTGCCATATAAACTACTGTAATCCTGCTTTAATATTCCAACATAAATTTCAGTTTATATTCATAACAACGTCTCTGAATGTGTAGATGAGGATGTTTCGAGTTACTGAATACTGATACGCTGTCTATAATTCTTGCCATTAAGAATGCTGAATAAGTAAGGCCATAGAATTATATAGAGTAAAACATTGTCCTGGTTCAGTATTGCCGATCATTATAACTTTTCTGAACAGCACTTAAACTTCTAAGTCGGTCCAGTGGAGGTTTTTAAATGTCAATTCTTGCACTGCCTTTGTCTCATTGATAACTATACTTATGATAGGACAGATGGTTTATCTTGAAGGCATTTTTTTGTACATTAAAAGATTAAGAAGAGCAACGGTAATATATTTAAAAAGTTTAGTGATTCCTTAGATTTTGCATCGGTTCTAAATTTCATATATTGATTAAATGATGTTTATATATTCAAAATACTAAACAAATAAAGCAATTCCTTCATTATGTATCGGTTGTTTTTCCTTCTGGTATTAAAGGATAAATGGATAATGGGAGTTCACTTTATCAAATAATGACTCAGGCACGTGATTATAATGTTTTCAAGCTACTGGGTTAGTCTTTTATGATTCCAACATACTTCAAATAATTTATCACAGAGAGGATTTAGTTTCACTCTAAAATTTACTTTTAATTTTGTATTGATAATTATATATATGTGTAAAATTTATTTTTAATTTTGTATTGATAATTATATATATGTGTTTCATATTTAATGATGTCAAGAGATATAATTACAATGATAATAAGAGGTGGAGTGTAATGGTATGAACACATTAACAAAAAATATTAAATCGTTCACATGAAAAATAATAAAAATATAAAACAAATAAAATATATGACCAAAATATAAAAGTTTAATAACTCTATAAAATTATATCATGATACTGAATAAAATGATTTTAAAATACTAGAGCTTCTTGGCTTTGCTTGTATCCATGTCATACTACTTCAAAAAAATGAGCTTAGCTCACTTTTTTGTATTTATTATGATACTTCCTTAGTCATCACACTTACATGCAATTTTCCACTTCTTTAAATGGCTTCAAATTTTTATTCCTCTACAATTGTTATTCCTAGAGTTGAATGTTTGTTGGCAATAAACAATGGAACCCTCGCTAAGTGTCCTTGAAAATTTGTTTCCAAGGTGTTTGACAAGGTATGTCTTTAAAACATCAATGGATGTTATTTTTCCAATTTCAAAGTTTGATAATGTATGTCATTGGCTTGAAAAATTTACTTTTTAATATGGTATTTTGTGGGTAGGGTCCCCCCTAAGAACATGCTTAAAGATTGGATCTCTAAGGCTTAGGTATTGCATGTAATTCACCTATATGTTGTGCAAAAATTCAACAAAGGTTTGTTCTCTTTCATTTTTTTGAGTCTAATCATGTTGAGGCTAGTCTTAACTATGACTATTGGATTTCATAGTCCTTGTTGTTGGTCTTTAAACCTTGGACTCAATAATTTGTGGTCTCTAATGAAAAATCCCTTGAGATCCTCATTTGGGTTGAATTTCTTGGGTTAGCTCTAACATGTTGGATATTCCTAAAATAGTTTGCCTCTTTTTTAGATATTATAGTTTATGTTTAACCTAAATGATTCTATTCAACTCATCCTAAATGATGAGTTTGCGTTGAGGTGGATTTATCCTAGGACCTTAAAGAAACTATTGATATTCAAACAAATGGGACATTTATGTGATACACTCAATGTGTTTTTACTTTAACTTACCAAATAATTTTTATCTTGATATTTGTCTTCTAAATGTATGATTTAAGATTGTCCTTTAGTATCTCCTCATATAAAACCTCCCACACCACTTATTTCTCGGTCAACACTACCTACAAAAATGGCAAAGGTTGGTCTATAGTTATCAATTACAAATCTAAGAGCTCTAGAAACAAAAAAACTACCCCTAATCATTCCATTAGCTCTAGGGTTTATGGTATTAAGATGATTTCAAAACCTCCTAAATTAGAGAATGTTGGTCATTCCCAAATTTATGAGACCTCTCATAAGGTGAAATATGTTTGAGTTTTACTAGTAGCTTCTTCAAAGAAAAAACCCCTCTACTTGACATGCTTCTCCTTTAGTTGTGTAGTGAAGTTACATAGCTCTTTAGGGAATTTGAAAGAAGGATAATTTGTTCCAAATAAATTACAACTACAATACCTTAGCTTTTGGATAGGAAGTCTTGATTCAAGCAAGGTTTTCTTCATAATATTTATTTCAATCTTAGTGAGGTAGATAATGAGGATTTGACTCTTGATACTCATCTATGAATTGTATGTCCTAGAATGTTAAAAATTTGAAGGATGTTATAAGGAAATATTTCATTTGTGATGCTTGAATTCAATTTATAGGTCTATAAATTCTATGCTTACAAAGGTTAAGTTTTTTGTTTCTTTCTTTCTACAACTTATCATGTTATTTGGTCAACCTTCTAGTTATTTTTATATAACAACCATGAAATAGGTTGAGGTAGTGCCATCACCTTCCTCTCCCTACGCAACATTAATTCTTGGTTTCTCAAGGATGTGACTCTGCTAATCATGCATTATGGGATCTTCTCAACATTAATAATAATTTTTTTGGGGTTATTAATATTTATTCTTTGAATGATGTTATTAAATTTTTCTCCCTTTCAAGATATATAACTAATCCATTTCCAACCAATTTGGGTTTTAGGTAAGGGATTTAATATGAAAAAGACATAATATGATAAATATGGGGATTTATCTATGCAAGTTATAAAATTGGTGAAGAAAGGTGTGTATTTCATGCATGATAAATTGGAGCTTTAAGAGCCCAATCTTGGTTGTCACCATGATTATATTCCATGGTACACTTGGAGTAATTTAAGAGATGAACTTGATAGAGTATTTAAATTCATAGACTGTGCTGTGTAATCAACCTAATATTTAATTTTCTTTTCCAATTGTTGCTCTTTATTACTAGATCATGTTTCTAAAATACTTTTTTTTTTTATCACTTTCTAATATGATTTTTTATTGAGTGAAAAGTTGCCAAACCCAAGGCTATGAGGAGTAAATTTTTCCTCAACACATAGATACTCAATTAAAAATACACATTAGTGTAAATTCAATGCGTCTATAACTTAGATCCATGCCCCATCCATAGGGCCAATTAGATATCTTGGTGAAATGATTCCATAACCCATGATTCCCATTTCCGTTATGTTTATGGGCATCAATTAACATTCTTTAGGTACCAATCATATGAGGCCACAACCTTAGACATTTTACTTGAGCCACCATAGCTTTGGAGATTCATCCATTTGATTATGTTACTCATCTTTGAGTGGCTAAGATTCACCACCAAAAATAGGTCATGGCTACACACATAGGTAGGGGAGATCAAATCAAAGCTTGATTTCACTAGATCAAAATAGGAGACAAGGTCTATAAATAATTTTCTAGGCCTTATGATCTTTTCATTCATCTCAATAAATTAAGAAAATAAAAGGAATCAAGCTATCATAGAAATCCCTAAAATTCTCAATTTTTTTTAGAATTATGAGTACATTTTAGCTTCTCAAGAGTAAATTGTGGATTGGTTTACTACTCTTCAACAATGCCTCAAGGTGGTTCCTTTCAAATTTTCAATTCATAAAAAAATATTTGTGAACTTCTTACCAAATGTGATATTTGAGATACTATTTTCTCTATGTCCAATGCCAATACCCCTATTCTTGATGGTTTCCCTTGAAAATTTTACAAAGAGTTTTCTGACACTATAGATGAGGACCTTTATAAGGTTTATCTTGTAGCCTTTCATTCCAAGAATTTTAGAAAATAATTAGCAAGAGAAAAATTAAATTCATACCTAAATATATATATATCTATAAGAAATTTGTAATTAGAGTCTTATTTCCCTTTTGAATGTCTCTTACAAAAAATATTCTAAGACTAATTTTAATTTTTGGTAGGCCAACTTAGAAAGGGCTTGATTTGGGAACTCTCATCATGTGGGAGCCTGTAAGCCTGTACAAATTCAAGTAACTTTCATTATCAAAAGTGTTTAGAAATATTTGGAGGTGGTTAAGCCTTGAATTTTATGGGTAGGAAATGACTTCCACATTAGTCTCTCTATTATTTAACATTCTATTTTGTGATCCCGAGTTCTTTCTTGTGAAGATCATCACATGGACAAAGTTCCATATATTCATTCCTTAATTTTTAAAAAATGTATTAAGGTGTTGCTAGAATTCATTGACTATGCTACCAATAATTTAATATCTTGGAAAAATTTAAGAGAAAAGTACAAGCTTTTCAACCAAGATTAAGAGAATTTAAAGGCTATTATTGATGTCATCCCTCCATAGATGATTCATAAAATTGGGGTGAGATCTTTTAAGTAGGTGGAAGGAGTGGGAATGGTATCCTAATATTCCCTATTGTAATTATAAGCCTTGTAAAGGATATATGTGGCTTTCACTTCATCTACCTATGCTTGACCAATTATACCATCATTAGTAGCTTTAATCCTCTATTGGTTCTTGGTAGTGCCATTTGTAGTGTGTCTAATTGATTTTTCTTGAACTTAAATTGGCTCAAATTTACTTAGTGTACTCTTTATCAAGGTATTCCTATTGGTGCATGTTTGGTCCTATTTGGAATTCTAAATCCTAATTGTCTATTTTGTAGATATTTTGAGAATATAATGCACCTATTTAGTTTTTTTCCAAAATTCAAGAATCTTGGTATTGCATATATGAATTTTTTAGGCATTTTTATCTTGCTCCATTTTTTTTTCATATAGTTTCAAACAAATATTGGATTTTATCCTATTCAAGTTACCCAATTTGACACACTTTCAAGATGGAAATTTTCTTTAGTATTTTAAAATATCTAAATAAAGTTATTTTTACAACTTATTCTATATACCATAATTTTTTATGTACTCTAAGGATATGATCTATTCTAGTGTTTTTATGTAGATCTAGGTAAAAGCCCAAAAAATTGCACTTGAAGTTGTCTACCTTCAAGATGTTTTGGATCACTAGGATAGTTATCCTTACTTTATTTTTAGAGTTTCTCTTGACCCCTCTCCTCTATGGGGGTGTGGTTGTGGTTGCATCTGGTCATCTAGACATGATATATGACCCCAATATCATGATTCTTAGCCTCTAGGTTCAAGGATAATGTGGTTTATAAAGGATGGTCCCATTTTTTTATTATAGCTCTTTATCTCCTCACATGGGAAGGATACATGGTGGCCTAGATTTGAAAGGTTCCTCACTTAGCCTTGACCATTTCTCCATTTTTTTCTAAAAAGGGAGGGTGCTTGCATTAGTTGGGAGTCTATTGATAATGTTGTCAGTAGAGTTATTTGGGGAAATCCTAATGATTAGGATCCCACTTTATTGAGATTACTTTAACTTCTTAGTGTTGTGTGAGCTTCAAAATTGTTTGTATATTTTCCATCTTTGTTTTGGGCATTGTCCCATTTATAGTTTGAAGGTGTTCTCTTTCACCACCTACACTTTTTTTGAATTATGTACTATCATCTTTTTATGTTAATAAAAGATTAAATATGACTTATTCATCAAAAAATATTTTTAATGAAATTACTATGTAGCTTAGTGAATAAAATAGTAAATGACTATTTAGTTTAATAAATAAAATAGTAAATACTAATTTTTAAATAACCATATCATTAAATATATAGTAAATAAACTATTTATTTTTTCAAAAAATTACAAAAATAAAGTACATATTATTAACTTAACTAAAGTTTTAGATGTTTTAAATACATTTTATATAATTTATAAATAAAAAATAGTTACATATAAATATATATTTATTATACTTAAAAAAATTAAAACAAAAATAAGAAAATATAAATAATATAGAGTAAGTTAGCATAGATGTTTTAAATAAATACATCTATCAAAGATATGTTAGAAATATGGTATTGAGGTTATTTAAGATAAAGTTAAAAAAATAAAATATCTCTTGAAAAAATAAAATAGGTCCAAATTGATACTTTTCAGATTTTTATATCAATTTATTTAAGATATCTACACTAGTAAATATCATTCTATAATATATAAAAGTATAAATATTTATATGTTTTTATATTTATATCTTATATTATTTTGGGTATGATTATAAGTTTATTATTTTAGTATTATATTTCAAGCTAGTTTGGATGAGGTTTCATATTGAAATTATTTTCTTAGATTGATTTGAGTCACATGGATTGGTTCACCAAATGCAATTTTCAAATATGTAGATCTTAAATTTTTTTTTTTTGGAATTTGGATCTTACATTTTTAGTTTTTTAACCATAATTTTGAGTAGTTTTGTAATTTAGATGGGATTTATTTATAGTGTATAGTTCTATAAAATTATTAGTATAATGGTGTGATAGAGAATAAGAAAATATCTTTGATAGAAATGGCTAAGTTCTATATGATGTTTAACACACAAAAGTACTGAGAGGGTTGGGGGGGGGTGAATCAGTACTTAATCAAATTCTTTCCATTCATCAAAAATTAACCAAATAAATAATGACAAGAAGAAGAACACAAAAGTATACAACCATAACACTAGATTTACATGGAAAAAACTACAAGGGAAAAACCACGGTGAGCAAGCTACTTGGATCTACTTTCCAAATCTAGCCTCATAAATAAGACAAAATTTACAATAGGTTTTTATGGTCTTTAAACAAAGGAAGTTCATAACTCCCTACTCAATACAACACTTACAATAGAGGTTTACAACCTCAACATACAACTGGAATATATCAACACTTCTATTACCTTCAACTCACTACCTTTGGTAAATTCACACATACATTTGCTTCAACAAGCTCTATTGCCTACGTCTCATTTCCTTCAATACACTTTCTCATTTACATTCACACATTCTTCTTCACAATTTCACATACACTTACTACTGATCTCTCAAAAATAATCTTTACCACATTTCATTATCAATAAATATTTTGTGGATTTTTATTCACACATTATCTATTCAAAACATTTGCAACACACTCACTTTCTCAAAATCTTTGATCTTCTATTTATACCCTAGAAAAACATCAAAATGTTTTTCCTTGTCAGCTACAAACATGCAATATGAGATATATACATTGGTCACAATAAGTTGACTTCAAAAGCATTTGTAGTAGAAGGAAATATCATGCAGTTCAAGTTGAAAGATATTCATGACCTATTATCCATAGAACACATTTTAAAAATTATCACACACATCCAAACACTTGGCGCAAGCAACACAACCTGTCAAGTTGGCCTAAAAAACATGCACATTTATTGTTGTGCATCAACTCTAGACCAAGGCGGTACAATAAGTGTCTTCTTCTAGTTGATTAAATTTCTATTCTATTTATGCAATTTATGACTTTATTATATATATGTGGAAGATAGTGGAAAGTATAGCAATGCAATTTTTGATCATTTTTGATGGATAGCACTATTAGGGGGAGTTGGCCTTATATATATATATATATATATATCAACCATGGGGAGTAAATATGTATGCTTGAATAGTGCACCCTTTCCCATTGATGTCAAAGGGGGAGAGTAGTTAATGGGGAAAGTAGTTGAGAAAATAGTTTGTTGGAAAGTATTTTGGAATATAGTTTGGAGAATAGTTTTTGGAATTTTTCCATCAATGAAAAAGGTGGAGATTGTTGGAAGTTTGCTTGTCATTGATGAGATTGTTGGAAACATGAGCATGAGCATATATGGTGTTGTCATTGATGTCAACATTGATGTATTTATGTTTGATGAGTGTGAGTGATTGTAGTGATGGAAATCTGTTATACAGGTGCAAGAGTTTCTATTTGGTGTAGATCATATGTGTTGATATTTGGATAAGCTCCATAAAGCTTAGTTTTCAGTGTACAGGGAACTTGTTTTGAGGTCTGAATTGCTCTGCCATGCAAACTTAGGTTATGTAGTTCTAAGGAAACTTTGGTATATGTTGGAGGATCTTAAATCCAAAGTTTCATGTCTTGATGTCCTCTGGTGTAAAAGTTATGATTGATAGAGTATTGAGTTTTCCAACACAATAGTGTTAGTGATGTAGAGTACACAATTGGAATGCTATCTAGCATTCCATCATGGAAGAATATTTGGTTATTCAGTTTTGTGGGAGTTCTTACAAGTATCAAAAGTATGAGTGGTCCAAGTGGAAAGTTCTTTGGTGGTTCACATTTTGTGTTGTGAATGAATATATGGTTCATATCACCAGTCTTTACTAGATTTGGTGTTGACCTAAAGAGTTTGGGGTTGTGCGAAGTCAAAGTATGATTTGAGAAAACTTAAGGGAGTAATTATAGGTCTCTTCCAACCTATTTTGATGTGTTACAAGTTTTGAGGTGTGTGTGGTTGAATCTTGAGTCAAGAGATTAATGTATTACATGTTTCATCTAATTAGGCCAACCTAATTGATGCTGTAGATGTTTGCAAATGTAATGCTAAAACATAGAACAAAAGAGAGGTAAGGTATGAGGTAGGGTCACAAAAATGAAATGATGATCTAGGACATCCTCACTTTTCCTAGTTTCATTAGAAAAAGAGATCTCCCAAGGATAGGATTGACTTTCAACCTTGAGGTGAATCAACCCTATTGGGAATGATCTAATGTTTTCTTATGACAAAAATGACCGAATGCACTTTTGGGAGATAAAATTAAATTCCTTAATAAACTCAATTATGTGACCTAAAACTTGAATTGCAAAGTATTATGATAGCACAAGCAAAGATAATAACTTTTAGGCAGATTTGAGAAGGGTAGAATGGTATGTACCTAGCTCCAAAAGTGGGTTTTGAACACTGCTGAGGATAGATTCACCCTAGGGTGAATGGGTCTTTGTATAGAGGTCCAAAATATGATTTCATAGTCCTCTGATCCTGAATCTAGGCTTTTGATTTCTCCAGATTCCATTGTCAGAAAGTCAAAAATAAAATTTGTACGTGAGTTTCCCTGGCTTGACAACTTTGATAACTTTGTAAAATTGCTCTTTTGAGTGATTTTCAGTCCTTCTCCACCTGTAAATCTACACATACAAAGAGAGGATTTTTTTTTTGTTTTTGGGTGAATAGGGGTTTGCCTTGGTCAAACTTAGTTAGGTAATTAAACCTTAATGATGAAATAATGATAAATGAAAAGAATTTTATGAATGAACAATGCTATATCACAACTCACAAAACCATTAATGGCTACCCTTAGAGGATTGAAGGCCAACATATCTCTCTAAGGATTGGGTCTTGCTTGAATTGGCTTGAATGATTGCTTGATTTTATGCTTGAATGCTTGAAACTTACATCACAATGTTAGCTTCAAAACATAATATGAACACACATGAATCTTGATATGATGATATGATCTTGATTGCTACCATAGATGATTGATAAATATGCTCTTCAATGCTCTTGGCAATAATATTTTCTCTTGTGAACTATTGATAGTGTGTCTTAAGTTTGAATTGATAACTATGTATTTATAGGTGTTTATCTAATTTCCAAAAAAATAGATTCCAAAAGCCAACATTTGAAAATTGAATTTGAATAATTAAAATGTCACCAAAAACATATTAAAAAATGGGTCTTGGCACTTAAAGAGGATGAGTGAATGGGTCTTGGAACGTAAATCCATGACACATAATTTATAAGGTGTTTAAATTAATGTTATAATTTATTTAATGTTGGTTTCCCTTTCAAAAAATGAGAATAATAAGGCTTAGGAATGCATAACTTAGGTCATTAGAAGCTTAATTAAGTTAAATTAATTAAGGGGATGCAAACATAGTGTGAAAATTTAAAGGTGTACATTTTTATAAACCACATTTAGCCCCCACTTTAGTGATAGTATGAGCCCACACTCAAACTCACACTAAAGTAGACAAATAAGTCAAGAGAGGTATAATTGTACAATTGTTAGAAACATGAGATGACAAGAATCAAGGAGGATGATCAAGCCCCAAGGACTAAATATCCCATGACAAAACCAACAAAGGCACAAAGAGACATACAAATGTAGTAGTGACACAAGATACAACATCATACAATGTCAAAATCAATGTGAAGAAGAAAAAGAATAAAAGATCAAGCTTCAACTATTTGTCCAAATGATATGGATTAAGCCTAGGATGTTTGTCCAAAGATACACTCACAAGGGCTAGTGGAGTATGATATACACTAGGTGAGCCCCAAGGCAAAATGAGAAACACACAATGGTCTAGTTTAGTCCAATGTACACCAGGTATTGTGAGATGAGGATCGTCAGTTTGGATCAATTACACTTAATCCATGATGAATTACCTAGATAAACCTACATCTACCAAACAAGATCATTCAAATTGGAAAATTAAACTAAGCATTTAATTGAAACTAAAAGTTACAAACTATAAGAACAGTTAAATTCCTACTCTAACCCATTTGAAACTTATCCTGTTTCGGGAATTGGTGTCGTGTTGATGTGAAACAACGAACCTTTCCCAATCTTGTGATTAATGATCCAGTTTTTGTCGATTCCATGGAAGAGAATCAATGAAACCATTGTAATTGATGTATGAAAACATAGTTTATGCTAAAAATGAACATTATGCAAGCTAAGTTACCATGATTTTATGCTAAAAATGATCTAATTATGCTATCGCTAAGCTAATCTAAGCTAATTCTAAGCTAAAAGATGAAAACCCTAATTCATATACAAACTAATATGGATGCATGGAAGCCATTAATGGATTATCTAAGCTATTATGCAATTAAAATTAACTAAAACAAGTTAAAAGTGAGTAAAAGATGAGTGTGGATGCAAGTAAGTTCAACAACATAAGTTTTCCATTGAAAGATGGATCCATTTGCCTCCAAATAGTGTCCTATTTATCAGAAAGCAAATGAGGAATGAAGGGTTGAGATAAAAAAGATTAATCAACGGTCAAAGATGAAGGAGATGAGAGGCATGGATCATGGATTCTCATCAACAGATACGAATGCATGATGAGATTTTAATCAAGGGTTCACACTTGCCTTAAACAAACACACTATTGAACTGCTCATACATGTCAAAGGTGACTTGTTCAAAAGGTTGAAGGTCTTAAGAAGCCAAATGAAACTATACATTTTTTAGATGATGAAGGAATAAGAATACTCTTTTGGAATATTCATTTCGGTGAGGAAAAAGGCATTTTGCAAAATAACATAAAGTTTTAATTGTGCAATTAGGGTATTTGAAGAATTAAAGGGATATTCATTAAATTAATTGATTTAATGAATGGGGAAAGGTGATATGATACTTAATTAAACAACTTAGAGTTATTTAATTATATTTAAGATGACTTAGGGAATTAAATTAAATATTTCAATTTATTTAATTTAATAGGATGAAATGTTAGTGTGAAGGGGGATGAATTAACCCGATTAAATTAATTAGGCTAATGGATGAAAATGATGCAATTAATTAAATAGCTAGGCTAATTTAATTAATTAAGCAAAAATAGGATGGGTTAAAAAAGAAATGATGCTAATAAACCTGTTTCAAGTGTATGATATCGTTCAAGAAATTTTTTAGTGTCTACATTTTGCCCCTCTTTTCAAAGTGAGGTACCTCATGCTTCAGTTCAAAGTTGTTGCTTAAATCAAAAAATAAAAATTTTCCAACTTTTTTTAGATGCCCCAATGAAAGGATAATGTTGATTCCCTGCCCCCTTAAGAAATCAGGTGAAAATTTTGAATTTTGGGTTGATTTATCAATAAAGGTTAAAATCTGCCCCAAGGGTCTAGAAAGGCTCCTGGATGCAAGAATTATGCCAAAAACACAAAAAATGATGCAAAATAAGGTCCAATTTGGAAAAATTAGTGAAATTGATGATAAACCCTATCTTTAAGGTTAAGTTAGGGAAAAAAACCCTAAATTTCTAGCTTAAATAAGTTAAGAAAGGTCATTTTCAATTCATTTCTCTTCAGGCCATCTGAGGTGGTATTTGAGAATGAATTATAGTGACACTAGTTGTGATTTAAAATTAGGGTTTCTAATTTTAAATCTTGACGCATGCTTATATAGTGACACTTCAACCGATTTGAAATTAGGGTTAGGGTTTTCCAAAGGTTAAATTATGACACCAATGTATTTGGCGACACATACTGTGATTTGCGATTAAAATGCTTTTGGGTGTTGCAATTTGAAATTTGAATATAGCGACACTATTGAAAATAGCGACGCTTTTGTATTTTTGAGATGTAAATTCCAAATTGAGTCAAATTTCCTCAATTTTGTGATGCTGTGCGCTTTGTGGATGTAGGAGGTTGTTCCACTACTGATGTCATGGGAGCACAGGCCCACTATGTTGGAGAGACATGGTGATTTGTCAGAGTTGTGCCAGGAGCACCTGGGAGAGATTGGCCTCTGGTATCTAGCATATGAACCTGTGATTCAAACAAATCTTGCCATGATGACTATGCTATGTGAGAGATGTCACAACAAGACTTCATCCTTCCACCTTCCAACAGGCGAGGCGATGGTGACCTTGGAGGATGTTTGGAGGATCCTTCATTTGTCTATTCATGGTGATCATGTGATCTATGATGTTGATGTTGGATTCAACACTTGCCTCAAGGTTATGGAGATGGAGCAGATTGTTTTGTCCACCTCATAGATCGATCTCGAGTCATATAGAGGTCATGTTCTAACCTTCCGATTGATCATTGCAACTGTTATTTCTAGTCTGGTTGCCCTAGATAGACGCAACAAAGGATTCATCCCAAGATGGGGCTTGGCATGGAATCACATGCTATATAGGAGGAAAATCTTTATGTGGGAGCCTATGATGCTTGCCTCCCTATATCATGATTTGCATGATTTTGTGTATTGTGATGGGAGAGCCATTGGTGCAGGGGTGACTCTACTTCACATTTGGGTGTGGGAGCACATTGCTATGCTCTGACCTATTGTTCAGATGGTAGACATGGAGTCAGATGATCCTATCATTTGGAGATATAGAGGTGCCATTACCTTGAGGCACATCAGTCATATTGGGTTCCCGTATTGGTGACATGTGATTGATGATATGACAATTTTTTCACTGGTGCTCGTGGCTTTAGATGCCACCATGGTTGATGATATTCAATGACTACATCTTTCTAGGTAGACCGAATATATGCAGGGTTGCGAGTACACCATAATTGAGAGATATTTTCCAAACAGGGTGGCTTGATAGTTTAGAGAGATTCAGGACAGGCTAGATAATGGTTATAGAGCCATTTTTGTGAGGTCAGCCAGAGAGGTTCCCACATGGGGACCAACTATTCTAACTCCCAAGGTAGTCGAGAGATTTAGACAATTGGTGGCTCGACCCTAGGCCTATGATTAGGGAGAGGCAGTAGCACAAAATACACTTGCATATGATGCATGGTTTATTCCTCCCCAACAACTGATAGATCCAGTGGGTGCTCCTCCTAGAGGGAGTCCTAGAGGCAGGGGGCAAGAGGCAGAGGATAGGGTGGCTAGGATGGATAGGACGGTTAGGTTCTGGGGGCTCCTCTGGTTATACAACAGCCTCCTCAGTAGCCTCTAGTAGTATAATAGTAGGTAGGACTGCCACCACCACCACCAGATGCAAGGGATGCATAGATACAACAACTATAGCAACAAGTGCAAGCATTGATTGGTGAGCGAGATCAAGCTTGCCAATAGATTTTGAGTATTACTGTTGAGCAAGACTAGACATGAAAACATGTGGTTGCTTTCACAACTAAGAGAGATCAGGCGTTACAGTGGTTACAAGTCGTGATTGGAGAGAGAGACCAGGAGGTTGCTCGGTGCCAACAAATTGAGGCTATGATGGTGGCTGTGTGTGTAAAAATATGTGAATAAGTAATAAAACTACACAATCAATGAAACCTTATATTAGAGAATTCCAATAACAATCTAATTGAATTAAAACAAACAAAATTCTCTAAAGCCATCCCATTGTTTCCTATCTCCAAGGATTTGTTAAATCATAATGGCTCTTAGATTTTTTGTGCACTATGACCTTTAGAATGACAACTTGAAGAACAAAATGCTAGAAAATGCAAGAAATCTACACCTACATGATTAATTGAACTATATGATAGTGATGTTATGATAATGATGCTGTGATAAGGATAATATGGTAAATCCTGTGATGCAAATACTGTATGAAAACTATTATGATAACAAAAATGCAGCTAATGGAAAAGCCATGATTATAAACTAATATGCTTCTAAAATGCTAATTGCTAAATGCTCACAAAAGCTAAATGCTCACAAAGGCTCTAATGAAAATTTTGCAGTGTAAGATTACTCAAAAGTGGATATAAAATGCTGTAGAATGAGGCTGTATTTATAGATTTTCCAAGGCATATTCTGATGTGGTAGCAACCAACGGACAAGATTTTAGCTGGAAAGATCAAGGGTGGAGGATGAAGAAGTTAGAGAGAATGAAGGAGAGTGTTCCCTTTAATAGAACACTTTGCCAAGTGTGAAAGAATAAATGGAGGAAGAGAGCCAAGTGTCTCAAGTTTGTTTCAAAATTTGTTGAGGATAATTCCAATTTAAATATTAAGGATATTTAAATTCATGAGACACATGATGAGGTGGAAAGAGGAAAAAGCTATAGACATGTGACTAAATTTAAATTTTAGAATTTAAATTTAATAAGAGGAAAGATAATTAAATAAGACAAACTATTTACATTTTTTTATTTAATTAAGATTAAAGAAGAATGTGATTTAAGATAGAAGAATTAGAAAGAAATATAGACTATAAATAAATTTAGAATTTATTTTATAAGTAAAGGTGAAATGAAGTTTGCCTAATTAAATAACTATTTAATTAATTGTTGATTATCAGTTGATTTCGGAGTGTATATAAGTAAGCCCTCATGGTAGGATAGTTTTAGTTAGGTTATCTGGAGATTTCAAAGGCTGCATATTGCGTGCTTATTATATAAGAGGTGCCTGGCGACATTGAACAAGCGGTGGCTAAAGGAGAGTGATGCACAGCGCGGAGGATCAGCACGAGAGGCCGGGCTAGAGATAGTGGTGGCGGTGAGGCTAGCTTTTGATGTACATGCACTTTTGATTTTTTTTGCCCAATTATTCATCAAGATATACATTCATGGGCTCCTTTTTGATAGCATCATAGATATTATTACTCATGGTTGTTTATACCTTGATCAGATTTTGTACCATGGGGAGTGCATGTTTGATATATATATGAGTACAAATCTGGTGATTTATCTTTGTGGTATGCTGTATTTTATACTTATGGATGCATATGATGTAGGATATCTTTGTTGATTATGTATGATTACTTTATTTATGCCCTATGTGTTATATCTACGATGATCCTTGATCAGGATGTGATTTTCAATATTTATATTCTTACACTGTATTATCTTTTCCACGATATAATAGATGGATGAAATTATGATATGTTTTATGGATGCAAAATGATGTGGTGCGTTTCATTTTTATATATTTTCTATCTGGAATTGGAATTAGCGATGTATGCATATAGTTGTAAAATGTGAAAATGTAATGCATGTATGATGAGTATATAACAATTTAAGATGCTTATAATGTATATTATTCATCACAACTCAAATAATTATGTAGAATGTATGATGTGATATTTAATGATTATGGTGATGGATGTTTTATGATTTTGGTATGATTATAAGATGCATGCATGTTGATGGTTTGTGGATGCAAGATGAATGCATTTATGATGTTTTTGTTGACTGTCATGATACTCGGTTAGTGTGAAAAAAAGATAGAAGAATAAAGAATGAATGACCGTTGATTTCAATGATTGCTTCAAAAGATCCAACAAGGCCATGATCCATCGAGACTTTATTAGAGATGGTGATGAGACAATGAAAAATGAGGATGAAATGTAGGATGATGAGATGCTCACACTTTGGGATTGGGACTTTCCATTGTTCCTTATTGTTTGATATAACACATAGACACGATGCATCAAGGTATTGATAACTAGGATGACTTTGTATCTAGTGTAATGGAATTTGACTTGAAAAATAGATAGGATAGTTCTTGTTCACACCTTGACATATGGAAACCTCATTGGAATATAAGTTAGAAGCTAAAAATATATTGGACCAAAGCATGTATGCAATAGTCAACAACATACCCTAAATAACCTTCTTACACACAACTAAGCAACCATGCACCAAGATTATTTTACAAGAGTACCCACAAGCACAAAAAATGAAAGATAATGATCAATGCTCCATTCCTTTCTCTCTAAATCATTTTTTTGTACATCATTGAAAGGTCCTCGTAATGGTTCATTAAGATAGATCATAAGAAAAGATCAAAGACAAACAATCAATGTTATCTATATCTCTTTCCTAGTTTAAGTTTAGCTAAAGTGATATCTGATACTGATGTCCATTGTAGGAAGGATACATCCTAGGACATGTTGATCAAATGTTGTTTGATGTTGGGATGATGATGCTAAGATGAGCCATTGATATAAACTTCATTGATGTATTTATGTATGATTTAGACTTTATATTTTGACTTTTAGGTTCTCACTTTACAACTTGCTATGTTTTCTTTCCACTTGTTTCGCCAAAGGGTGAAGGTGATGATTGATTTATTATGGGTGAAAGTTTATTGTGGGTGAAAGCGAGATGGGATGGGTGGTTTTGCCTTTTTTGGAATATTTCAATGTTTTTGGTATTTTGAAAATGTTTTGAGGTTATTTTTGGTATTTTTGAAAGTTTATGCAAATGTTTAGG